>SNQJ01S0028354.1:71815-82680 GCA_010110895.2 Picea sitchensis
TAATGAGATTTTTGTATGATTGTTAGTGGGTGGTGTTAGCAAAATTGTGATTCTTAATGTTAAGGTTGGAAAGTAGGATGTAGAAGGAAATGAAGATGCCCCTCTTGTGAAAGAATCGTGAAACATCTATTTAGAAGCTAAATACCCATCCGAATTTTTTGAAAGCATTGCTTGTTTGCACGATAACACACTCTTCAAGGGGTAAATATTTAGTTTATTTCGGTGCTTGGATTTTAAAAAAAGGGTTGAGAAGTTGTCAATTCTTTGGAGATCGAGAAGAACATTTCAACTCCATTTATACTTGCAAATAGTTTTGTTTTGTAAGTTTACTTGTGTTTTTTTGTAAACAGGTGCATTTTCAATAATAGCTTACACCCTCCATGATTTATTTTTATTTTTGAGTCTGATTGTTAAAGGGTAGAGTTGCAAGAAACCCTGTGAGGTCTGAGCTATTGCTCGAATTGATGAATATTAGAGTTACTTAAAACTATAATACTCTCTTATATGGACAATACAATCACAACTAACATAGCAACTCTCACCAATGTTCTAACTTGTTTACAAGATTCATAGGAAAAAATTGAATTTATCCAACTTTAATCACATCTCCAAGAAGAAGGAATACAACAAAAGAATCTTCATTCTGAACTAGTCCTTGTTTAGAACAATTATCTTTTTGAACTTGAGAATAATTCATATCAACAACTAATGCAGAAGAAACTCAATGAGACAACTTCATATTCAATTACAGAGGAAGTTCAACTTCCTCTTTCCAAGCTAATCATTAGACCTTGGGAAGAAATCAGAATCAATAAACACAAAACTGGTATTAGATATGAAAAGGAATTCACCTTTCATATTATAGATTATACCAAACTGATCCAGTTCCATAGTGTTGGACTGCTATAATAAATTCCATATTCACCTGCTCCAATTCAAGAGCATATTTCGATGTGCCAACATTATCAGTGAATTGGCCACATGGAAGATTAGTTCTTCGATCTTCATCCTTGTGAGCATTGTGGAAAGCACAATCATCCTTCAAACATATGTTTTAATCGCAAGAAATATGCAAGAGAAAAGGACCACTGTGGGTGGATCACTTCTTGGTGATGGTCATCAACAATCAAGAAGATAAATTATTCATACCAAAGAATTCATTATCGAGTATTGATGCATCTTGTAGTGAAAGGATTTTCATATTCTCACATTGTTCTTGAGAGTGGGGAACAACATCAGCGATTGACAGTCAGGATTCAAGTTTTGAAGACTTATCAATCGAACAGTAACAAGAGAGAGTGACAAGCAAGCTTGATTTGGTTTGTGATCATCCAAAACCACCATATTGGTTTTTGGTTTTTTTTAAACCACCACTTAGTAGAAGACTTAAAACTTCTGCTAGACAACGGTTTGTGGTTTTCCTTAAACCTCCACTTGGTAGAAGACATTCAACTTCTGCTACAGAACAATTTATTGTCATCTTTAAACCATCATTAGAGAACACTTCCATTTATCAAAAGACACCATCTTCTATCTTCTAACTAAATTAGGAAATGTTCCAGGAACCATTGATCCCTATAGCCAAGTTCTAGAGTTTGTGGTCATCCGTAAACCACCAGATTGGTTTGTGCTCTTCCTTAAACCACCACCACCATTTAGAAGAAGACATCAACTTCTACTAGACTTTTGGTTTGTGGTCATCCCAAAACCACCAAATTCAGAGAGCATATTCAACCATTCGCAGCTATCCACCTCCATATTGTAGTTGTTCACTTCTAGATTTCGTCTCTCTTCTTGGTATCACATACACCCCTTCGGATTAAGGGGGGGAATGTTGGAAACCTAATCCATCTAGGGTTATGATATTTTGTATTATTCACTTGTGAGGGAACATGAGAAGTCAGGAGTGATAGAAAACATTATAAGGAGTCCAATCGACCTCTTGGAATACAAATCCAAAGGTCACATCGATGTACTTATATGTGTATCATATGAATGAATAATATGGATCTCACACTTATCTCTAAATTTGTGTGTCTAACATGTACAAAGGAGAAATGAATAATTGTGTATACTACTCTAATATTGTAAATGAGTTGATTGTTGATGATAGATAAATATGGATGTGGTGTTAATTTTCTTGTTTTGATCTCATTGTACATTTTCATTTTATCAATGAGAAATTAGAATTGAGTTTTTTTTTTTCCAAATGAAAATTAGCTCAAAATTATATTCATATATAATTGTTTTTACATAATGTCATTCAAGTTCATAAGCCCAGTCGATATGACTGATAATAAGCTTGAATCAAAATAATCTTTGCTTACAATCAGTCTTATCACTGATATATCATCATCAAAATACCACAACACAAAATCACAACCTTTAGCAGGTTATTAGCTAATCCTTCTAGAGCATTGGAACAAAAAATAAAAACTATCTCGCTCAAAAAAGATAGAACCATCAGAACATGGACAAATGTTTCATGGGACCTGCTCCTCCAAGTTCCTAAAGATAAAAGGATATCTTACCTTCAGGCTCATGAAGAGCTACGTTGGATAGATGATCTGCCTCTTTGTTAAAATATTTGTACATGTGGTGAAAGTTGATATCCTGAAAATTCTTTATGAGGCTTCTTGTTCTAATTTTCCAACCTTCTATAGTGCATGCCTTCAGCTGACCTTTGTCATTTAGACAATCTATAATCACTCTTGAATCACCAAATGCTTGGATCTTTGAGAGAGAGAGATGAGTAGCTAAGGTAAGGGTCACCCAAATACCCAAGAGCTTCGCCTTTGTATTGGTTCCCTCACCACAATTTAGATACCATCTGTAAACAAGTGAATCAAATGTTTTTATAACTCCCCCTGCCCCACAACATTTTTTATTACTCTGGGCTGCCCCATCAGAAAAGGCTAAAGAAAATCCAACAGAGAGCAAGACCCTACATTCTATTATAGGAGAAAGAATTTGAGTCGAGGGCTTATGCTTATAAAGTCCTGGCACTTTAATGATCACAGAGTGGACAGAGGGGGCCAAGCTGTTGAAACTTGCTCTATTCCTTTCATTCCATATAAACCAACAAATAATAGTTGCAAGAGAAGGAGACATAGATTTATATTTCATCCAATTATTAAAGCAGTCGGAAAAAGTCTTACCTTCCCAGTTCCTCTTAAAATTTTGAGTGTAATTGAATCGTTCCCAGATCTTTTTAGTGAACAGACAGTCAATAAAAAGATGAGTGATATCCTTTCTATTGTTTTTGTACAAAACACACAGGCTAGGGCCTTCCCATCCTTTTTTCTGTAAGATATCCCAAGTTAATATTTTTTGTTCCAATGCCAACCAAATGAAGAGTTTGATATTTAATTGAATATCTCATTTCCAAATTGTATGCCTCCAATCCATAAACTGAAAATCAAAATTTGAGTAAAGAGCCAAATAAGCAATTTTAACTAATAAAATGCCTGAAGAGTTACCTCCTATCCACAGTAATTGATCTAGAGCGTCCCTGATAAATACACCAGCACCTATGAGAAATTTACGAAAAATATCCCAATCTTCTGCTAAATTACCACTCAAACCCAAATCTTTGCTTTCGAACCAATTCCCATAATAATCAACAGAAATGTGAGTTGTCTTTGCTTGTGCTAGGACATTAATCTTTCCTTTCTGGAGATGATCGATAAGATCCTGAGAAAGGAGGGATTTGTCCCTCAAACCCAAGATATGATCTCTACCCAAAGAAATAAGGTGACCAAAACCCGAGAGCCAACTGAGCCAGTGAGTTATAAGATGGACATATTTTAACATATTATTCCATATCCTTGAGGCATAGTTCTGTTTGAAAGAATATGATCTAAGCCAATTCACAATGGTTGTATGTTGAAGATATTTATCATTAATGATTTTATGTCAGATGCCATCTCGAGTAAGAACACACCAGAGAGTGTTTGCATTCAGTGTTGAATTGAAATAAGTTGCAAAAACCCCAATTGCCACATAACTTCGGACGGGATAAAACATCCCATCTACATAGGTGATAGTGTTTGGAGTCATTATTCCCCTTCCATAGGAAATTAAACATTAATTTATAGATCTGATTAATAATAGAATGCAGAATAAGCTCCAAAGACATTCAATAAATTGGTCGCCTTTCTAGGACAGTTTTGAGAAGGATGTAACGACCACCCAAGGATAACCACTTATTGCACCAGTGGCCAATCTTTTTACCCATGCCTGCTGAGCACCAGTCTTTAAAAAGTAACCTAAATACTTAAAACCCAAGTTCAAAGCTGAAAATATGTATGGAAGAAAGGATCTGAATGGGGTAAGATCCGAGTCAGATAGTCCTTCAAAGGGAAGAGTAGTTTTTTCCACATTAACTTGAAGACCAGTAGCTTTGAAAAATAATACAATGAGTTTTTCTATCTCTTGCCACTCCTGTAGATCGACCTTTGTCAAAATTAAAACATCATCCACAAAGAATAAATGGAGTATATTTATCAACCTTGAGACTTTGATACCAATAAAAATTTTCTCCTCTTTGCTCTTTTTTAATAGTAGACTGAGTCCTTCCATTATCAATATGAATAATAATGGGGAAAGTGGACAACCCTGATGCAATCCACGACCACTCTGGAAGAAAGTTGTGGTCTCACCGTTGATTAACACTACATAAGTAGGAGATGTTACACAACTCATATTCCACTTAGTCATTTGAATGCCAAAACCAACTTGAATTAAAATCATTTGGAGAAGATCCCAATCTGTGCAATCATAAGCTTTTCTCAAATCAAGTTTGAGAACTAAGGATTTTGATTTCTTTTTAGTAATGCTATGGAGGCATTCATGTGTTGTACTGATAGCATCATGTATCCTTCTCCCTTTAAAAAATCTGAGCTGTTCCTCCAAGATATTACTAGACAGAATAGGCTTTATCCGATTTGCGATGACTTTGGAAATCAACTTATAACATAGATTGCATAAGGAAATAGGCCTATAATCCCCGAAACTTGAAGGTTTGTTTTCTTTAGGAATTAATGCCAGAAATGTGGAATTTAAACTTCCTGTTACAGACCCCAATTTCCTAGATTCCTCAATCATTTTCACAAGATCTTCGCCGACCAAATCAATAGAGGTTGTAAAAAATTCCACAGTCCAGCCATCAAGGCCAGGGCTCTTATCTCTTTTGAACATGGCCAGGACATCTTTAATTTCATCAATAGTAACCGGTTCAAATAAAGTACTTGCTTCCTCATCAACTACCATCCTGGAGAAAAGGTCAGTTACTTGAACTTGTTCATTTGTAAAGGTATCAGATCGCGCTTTGTAGAAATTTTTGAAATACTGAGCGGTCGCTTCCTTGATTTCATTCTGATCTGAGTAACTATTGTCTTCATCGTCATTGATTTCCCAGATATGTTTGTGAATATGTCTGTGATTAGAAAAATGATGAAAATATTTTGTATTACGATTGCCATTATTGATCCATATCGCTCTAATCCGCTGTCGCCATTTTTCTTCATTTATTTTAAGCAGCTTGTTCCTTTCTAGCTCCAAATTGCCAAGAAGGATTTCTTGATCCAATTGTGAGTAATCATCCACAAAATTTAAAAAATCATCTTTAATCTGTGACTCTAAGATACCATACGTTTTTGGATATTTCCTTCTCTCTATTTTGCCCATTCTTTTGTCTTTCTTTTTAAATCTTTTAATTTCCAGACTAGTATGCGATGGCATCCTGATTCAGTATTGTATTTTGGATCCCTCCATACCTGATAAATTAAAACTTTATAATCTTCCTCCAGTACCCGGAGTGGATTTAGTTTAAAAGGAAAGGCTCTATACACCGGAGAAGTTTCCAACTGTAAAATGATTGGAGCATGATCCGATATGAAAGGATACTCCACCTAGAGCGATAAAGGCCACTAACAAATAGAAAACCTTCAAAGATAATGCATTTGTCCAATCGTTTAGCAATAGCTTGAGTCTCGTGACACCCATTTCACCAAGTTGGAACCACCTTGTCTGGGAGTAAATCCACAAGATTTTTTGAGAGAAACAATAACTTGTAGTAATCTTCCAATGAACCAGAAGAATTAGAACCTCCCCATACTTCATCTGATGATAGTGTAATATTAAGATCACTGGAAAGGATCAAATTATCAAGAGACAATATACCATTGTCAACCAAGTTATCCTAGAAAGAACGTATGTCCGTGCATGACCCGTAAACATTAAGAAAGGAGAGTTGTTTCTGAGTTGAAATGACTTTGCCGAACAACATAATACCACCACAAGAAAGAAATGGTTTTAAATAAAAAATAATTAGATCCCAGGTGACTAACAAACCACCGATGTACCAAAGGAATTTACAGCAAAAGAAACCCAAGAAGGGCGAAAGATATTCACAAAATCCCTCGCTTTATGTTCATTAACAAGGGTCTCTTGTAAAAAGATGATCTCCGATCAAACTCTATCCAATAAATGGTGAAACGAGGCGGCTTTAAGGGTGCCCCCTACCCCTCTGATATTTACAGACAATATAATCATTATTTTTCCCTTTCTAGGGCCTTCATTTCTCTAAGTGCCCCACTATCATTAGCGGAAAAATCAGATTCACAAGAAGGACCGGCCCCACTTGCCAGTTTTTTGCGAGAGCTCTGGGTTTTGATAGGAGAATTTTCTATACCTAAACTTCTTGACCACGCAAATGCCTTCCCGGAGCCTTCAATGTGAGAGACAGTAGTATCAGGTTTATCCCCACCATTAGAGTCTTCAAACACTGCTTTGCCTGGATAAACATGTAATGGAATAGATGACTTTTGGTCATGTATGAAAGGAAGAAGAGAGTTTAGTACATCAGATAGGGATGAATCGTTATCTTCTGATTCCCTACAACCCATAATAACAACATTTACTTCCGGAAAGGACACCGATGGAGAGGAAACCAAATTTAACAGACTCTGCTCAGAATCAACTAGAAGTGAAACATGATGGGACTCCGTAAGAGGGGAACGATTAATAGACAGATCTATAGCAGGAGCAATGGGAAATTGTTGTCCATATTAAAAAATCATGATTGAATTGTGGTTCACACTATTTTATTGATTTGATTTATAAATTGATTTGATTTATTTATTTATTTTTCTAAGAAAAAAGTTAAGTTTTTCATTAATTCAGAAAAACCACTCAAAATATCTTACAAATCGCTCAAATGTCTCCCAAATTATAATAATAAATGTTGATATACACCATTTTACAACCAAGCCATATCCTATGGCATCTTGTCGCCATAGGGCATCAAAAGCAATGCCATAATGATCAAAATCTTATAACTATGATCAAAACAAATATGAGAAACAACAATCTCATATTGCTAAGGGTAGGGTCATGACATAAAGTCCTCAAAAATTAAAATTATCTTCACTCACAATGACTTGAACTTCTAGTGTTTGATCTTGGTAGAGAGGAAGATGTTAATATGGAAGGATCTAATTTTATTTTAAGATAATGAACTATATTGCCAGAATATTTTGAACCTTAAGAGATCAACCACATAAGAAAAATTGTTTCCAAGTAGAAGGAGATGATTGATCCACATAAGTCACTCCAACATTAGATCTAAAACATTTCTTATCCACCCCAATCACTCCCATCTCATGAAACATGGCCTTGAAGTCTTTACTTGATGCGAGAGGGAATGAATGAATATTCTCTAGCAACTAAGGAAATTCCCCTAATAAATCATTATCCAAGAGTCAATACCTAGTTGGAGAATAGCTACACACCCATCAAAAGGAGATCCATTCCAATAGGCCAACCTGACTACCTCTGTGATCCGGATTATTTTCGACACGAAATGAGAGCAGAGATATAATAAAGAAATGTACAGAGATAACGTGGATATCCAATAATATAACAGAAATGTATCAGATATGCAACCATAAACATAGAGATACAGTAATACACAATTTCTATTAATGAAATAAATGTACAGAGACTGTAAAAATACAGAGTGAAGGACTCGCTAGAATGGTGGCAGCTTATCTCTGAGAAGAGATGTGACGACTACTCACATTCGAAAGAACATGATTACAATGAGGCTCTGAAGGTNTTTACAGTCTCTGTACATTTATTTCATTAATAGAGACTGTAAAAATACAGAGTGAAGGACTCGCTAGAATGGTGGCAGCTTATCTCTGAGAAGAGATGTGACGACTACTCACATTCGAAAGAACATGATTACAATGAGGCTCTGAAGGTATTTTTACAATAAAACGGAATGCCAAAAATAATATACATCTAAAAACCTAACCCTAGGAGATGAAACGCCAAAATTCATGTGGGCCCCGTTTGGGTAAGTTAGTACATCAACTTCTCGGGGTCGTAACTTTTGCATATGATCTTCGTTTTAGGCGTATGATAGCGTGTTGGAAAGGTATCGTCGAGGAGATTCATTTTGGGGGCTCAATCATGCCTTCAACTATCATTGAGAAGCTCAATCCTGGAAAAAATTCATTTAGGCCCTCAAAATGGCCCCGAAAGTTTAAAACTGCTAAAAATAGTAAATTGCCATAAAACTGTTTTGAGCCAGTTGGAAAAGGTGGGTGGCCACTGATATCCACCTGGATCAATCCTCCCTCCTTAGGAAGAAATGGTCTCCATTTCATTGAGTTCCCGGGGGAGAGGGAAAATCGTTTGTTGAATCTGCATCTTGGTGAGTTGCTTGCCTTGCTGGAGACGTCGCGCTGCTCAGTTTGTGGAAGTCTGTCACAAACCTGTTGAGGCTGAGCTTGTTCAAAAAGTCGCGATACATGAAGGGATGGTGTGCACAAGGAATATTTGTGCTTTTTTGCAACCTCGACGACCTGCTTCTGTTGGATAGAAGGTGCTTGGGGCGAAGCTGTAGTGGTTGCAGTGTCCTTCTGTTCCCCTTTTGAACAAATTGTGAATAAGCTGAATTTTGCAGTATGAGATACTACCTTGTGGCACTGTTTAGGTGGAACAGTAGTTAGAACTACCTCTGGTATTCTGTAGAGATGACCCCCTAGAGAAATAATGACACTGCGGGGTCGAGACTCATAAACAACATGGCGTCTCCACATGTATGGCTGGCCCAAGAGAACATCACAAACATCCAATGGGGCAACATCACATAATACCTCATCCTTGAAGGGTTGGATGTCATATGAAAATCAACACTGCTAGCTAACACAAATATCTCATCCTTGGCGAAGCCACCCAATGTTGTATGGTTACGGGTGTGGTGTTGTCGACAATACCAACTGTTTGATGACCTTTATCGAGATGAGGTTCTTCTAGCTTTGACTATCAACAATAAAATGCATTGTGGTCCCCTTCACCCACATCTGTGAATGAAAAAGGCGCTCCCCCTCTTCTAGATCTGTTGGTTATTCTGGTTGAATTGTTGCAGTCGCGACAATAGTAGTGGGGTCTGCTTCTATGATCTATCTTTTACCAGTATTTTTAGAATCAGATTCTGAATCATGGTTCGACTCCTTGTCTCTGATCTCGGCCACCAATGACTGTTTTGAGTGACATTTGTTGGTGTTGTGCCAGGGGATTTTGTGTAAATCGCACCATTTTCTGGTGTCCCTCTTTGTCTTCCCGTGACCCATTTTTTCTTGTGGCTTGGACTGGTTTTCGGGAGACTGTTTGTTAGGACCATATTTCTCATACTTTGTTTGTTGCGGATTTGCATATCTGAACTCCTGTTTGTTCTGGTGCTTAAACTTCTGCTCGATTTTAACAACATATCAATAAGCATAACCGATTGAGGAGATGTCCAGAAAATCCATTTTAGTTTGGATGTATCTGTGTAGAGCCTTGCGTTATTTCAGAACCAAATGTCGCTCGGAGTCTTTGATACCCAGCTTAGTGCGTAAGGTATGGAAGGTATTGGTGAACTCCGACACTGCTTGGCCCCTCTCTTGCCGCAGTGTGGTCCATCTCATGTATTGGTCCTCATAGTTGAAAACAGGATAATACTCTTCCTTTACTACATCCACAAAAAAATACCAAGTGGGCTTGGCCCCATATATTCCAGACTCCTTTGTGGAACTTTGCTCCCAGTAAGTTTCCAACCAATGTTTGACATGGGGGAGAGCCTTAAGGAGCGCGAAGATGATATTTTCTTTGTCAGAAAAATTGTGAACAGAGAAATAACTATTAGAATATGAAAGATGTGTGCTCGTTTTACCATTGACAATACCCTTGTCACCCAACCATAGGCCGTAGCCACCCTCCGAGCACCTTAACCTTGATAGAGAATCACTCCGGAAGCAAACCCTAGGCTAGATAGATAAAAAAAAGGGTAGCGCACCTTTCCCCAAGGATAACGCATCACAAAGAGCTAATCAGATAGTCCAAACCCTAGCCAAGAGATAGTCCAAGCATAACTGCTAGCTGCAGCAGCTGCAGCTGTAGCAGCTGCAACTGCAGCTCTCCTCCAAACCTGCGCAGAAACTGGGCAACTGCAGTGCGCACAAGTGCTACTCTGCGATTCTGAGATTGTCTGCCAGAATGAGAACTAGCCTCTTGTATTTATACTAATTCTGGATAACTGCCAGGGCCGACTTCTAATTCTAGGTATCTGTCTGTTCAGTATATAATATTATTTCTGGCCGACTTCTTCTCTTGGAGGCTAATATCCTAATATAAATTATCTTCTTGAGCCGACAAGTCTTCTAGGGTTATTAACCAACTCATTAGGGTTTCTTCTTGCTTCCTGGAGTATTCTATCCTTGTCAGGTTTACACGTGGAGGTAAATACCTCCCGCAGCTACCATAATATCAACACTCACTTCTAGCTAGGGAGGTATTACAGGTAATGGTCTTGA
>SNQJ01S0028355.1:13372-47110 GCA_010110895.2 Picea sitchensis
TTTGTATAGTAGGTCAGTGTAATGTCTTTGAGCTATTAGATGATATGCTAGGAGTCTTATGCATGCATTTGATAAAATTAATGATGAAATATGATTGATGTTGCTATGATCCCGAGGACTAATGAGCCCATGGAGGGCGAAGTTTTGATGTGCAGGACCATGCCTGACGGATAGGTACCAGTGGACCGGTACACATGGGGAGATGATTAGCTCAGACCTCCATGGGGCTGAAGATCCCATTAGATGGTTGCTGGGATCCTATCAGTGGCTGAGATAGGACAGTGTTGTGATGAGCCTTTGCACATGAAGAAAGGAAGGACGTTCCACCCAGGACACTTTGGCTAAGCCCGACCTAGGGGGGATCACCCACTTCAAATGGAGCGTTTTCCTCTTGATCGACAGGACGTCACCCAGGAGATCTGGACATCACCTTGAGCATGTGGCAGTGTGATGAGGTTATTGGCACGTGTGGCAACTTGGAGGAGCCCTAAAAGGGCTAACGTCTGACTTCTGGATGCTAGACATGCCCAAAAAGGGACAACGTCTCCCTCAGAAGGGCTTGACGTCCCACCTTTTGCTCATTTTGTGTCTTTTATTTATCAGTTAATGTAAAAACTGTGTAAATTTTGTAGTCAGCCTTGTCGATTGTTTTAATGACCTATTCTGTAAATTAAAGGTCATGGATTGATATATATTGAGGATGTTTTTCCCTCATTTGAACATAACACAACTCACTGTCTTGTGAGATATTATGTCTTGTGCCCTACTTGGGTATTTTTGGTGTTTTAAAGTGAGGCGCTACTCTTGGAGGAGGATTTTTCTTGGCATTTATGGCATTTCTCTCATGGAAGGTTTACAACTAGGGTTTGCATGTGCTTTTCTTCATGATATGTAAGTGTTTTTTCTGCAAAACTTCTTGATTGAATGATTGTAGGTTAGCAGTCTTGCATTTGCTTATAAATTGTTGATTTTAAAACCCTAGGTAGCAAGCACACAAGTAGGTCATTGCTACATGTCCCCTTGTAGAGAAATAATTTTCAGCCATTGAAAAAAGAAGATATAGCCTAGCCGTTGCTACACTTTTCTTTCTTTTTTTGAGCCAGCGTTGAAGTTATAGGTTGAAAAGAGGAGACGTCCTAGGCCTAGTTGGACTACACCTAGGGTTTCACCTTATAGGGTTTGAAGGCCTTTCCTTTGCAACACTTTCTCCCTTAAATTTATACTTTGAGCTAGCCGTTTTTCCAAGTGTATTTAGAGAAGGAGGAAAGAGCAAGAGGCATTGCTTAAGCAACACCAGAGTGAGCCTCTTTCCCCTAGAGTTTTGATTTTAAGGCCCTGCCATTGCAGCACCATAGAACCCTACCTTCCAGTCTCTAAGTTTTAATCCTCCCGAGACTTTGTGCCCTTGATTTTGACTCCATATGCCCTAAGGCACTGGTTAAATATCCAACGTTGAGTCTCTAGTGTACAAAACCATCTTTTAAAAATTTAATTGCTAAAACCCTAACTAACACTAACTCTGCTAACCTAGGCTGACATCATAGTTGATGCAACAAGCTTTGACTAGTATAAGCAATTGAATGATGATGTCAAGCATTTACTAAACAAATTATTGATTGGATATGTTGTAGGCTTGGTCATTTGGTAGATATTGATGAATTAATGATCTTTCAAAGGCTAAATAACATAACGTTGACTTCATCTTACATCTATTATATTGCTTATTGAATGAAATCAGATAGTTAAAGAAGTACTAACCCTTTGAGTTATAGCCTGCAAATATACATATTGTGTTGTTATTATCTTGTTATGGGCAGGTGTTTTCAACAGGGACTACACTTCTTTTATTGGCTGATTAGCCGGACTATCTGATATTGGTGGTAAGCTGCGAGGAGGGAAATCTTAACACTTGACCTTGTATCCTTTGCCTCTTCAAACCCCAGGTTGTCGAGGATGTCTCCCCTGGGATAACTTCCCTAAACAGAAAGAACCTCCCCATTGTGGTGACATTGGGTGGGAAGGTTCATGTTATGCCAATTTGTCCTCTATCCTATAGCCTGTGACCTAAATTACAAACTGTGCGATAACACGATCTATAGGGGGTTCGGTAAGAAGGTTCTTGTAGTAAGACAGTAGTTCCTTTTTTATATCTACGTGCTTTTGGATTTCCAGGACTTCATCTGAGACTAGGTGAGTGATACGATTAGTATGATGACATTGGAGCACAGAACTATGGAAAACTTTGGTGTTTCTTTCTCCCTCTTTGAGCCATTGGATTCATGATTTCTTCCTCCAAAGAGTTTCTTCCTGCGCCCATCTTTTAGCCATTTGAATGTTGAGTAGGGATTCTTGCTCCTTTAGGGAATCAATGAGGCCTTGTGTTTGGATTTGTTGTTGGAGGTCTTGAATATGATGGTTGAGGATTTCTAAGCTTGGAAAATGTTACCAAAAGTGGTTTTATTCCATGCCTTTAAGTGTTACTTGAGGTTTTTTAGCTTCTGTTGAAATTTGTACATAGGAGTGCCTGTAGTGATCGCTGCTTATTTCCACCAGAGTTTTATGTTGGCTTGAAATTCCAAGTGTGTCAGCCAAAAAACTTCAAAGTGAAAGGGTTTCCTTATTGGGGTTCCACTGATACTTATCGAAAGGAGTACCAGCCAATGATCGGATCCTGTAGTGTCGATCACAGTGGCATTCTAGGTGAGGTGATCCATCATGAAGGGTTCATAGATTAAGAAGTAGTCTAACCTGCAGGAGACATTTTGTGTCCCTGAGCATCGATTGGACTAGGTGGAGGGGCCATTGTCCGTTTCTACATCAATGAGATTCAACAAAACAATGATTCGGTGGAAATGTGCATTGCCATTACCTAGTCTTCATGTGCCACCCTTCTTTTCCTACAAATCATTTATCATATTAAATTCGCCCGCAACGATCTAACGTTGATTGCCGATATTATTGGCAATCCATTCTAGTTGATGTCGGAAGGCGTCCTTGTCTCCTGGGGTTGTAGGGTCATCGACATTCGTGATAAAGAATGACTTTTTTGATCCTATGATTCGGAAGGAGGCAGTGATGGTCCAATTGGAGGTGAATAATCCCTTCATCAATACCATGGAAGGGTTCCAGAGTACAACCAACCCTCCTACTGCACCTTTTGCGTCAACTTCCACTAAGTTGGCTTGCTTCCAACATTTTTGAAGAATTTGAGAAGGGACCCCTGACCTCTTTTTTTTTCTATCATATTTGGCGCACACGATTTCCTCAATCTGCTCTATAGCACAGATATCCCCTACCTCTTCTTCATCACTTTCCAATCCTTCTCTCTCAGCAACTGCTCTCTTTTTACTATTAATATTATATTGGTAGGGTCTTCTTCTCTGCATCATTCCCTCTTTTTCCATTATGTCCTTGATATGTTCTTCATCCATCATAATGGGGTCCATAATTTCCTTCTTCTTACCTCTATCCAAATCCCTCTACATGTCTCAGATCATCCTTAGTGTTTCCCCTAGTATCCCCATGTGCACAAAGTTATTTAGATGTTAGATTCCATTCTCATCACACCTTTATCATGCAAAAAAATATGGATTGATGTATCGAGTGTTCTAGTATACCTTCCTCTTGGACCCTTCAAAACTCATGCTATACAGTAGTGTATGATTTTGCAGTATCGACTACAAACTCGATAATGAATCCTGCAATGATGTTATCTAGCCAGAAATCAACTGCATGCGTGAATTTGTTGTTGACATTTTGTAGATGTGAAATATTTTCATCAGTCCATTCTACTAGTCTTATCCAGTAAGTTGGGTGAGTATATTTTAATCTTAGTATCCACTCTTGTAGAAAATGTGGAAATTCACAGAAATATGTCTCATTAAGATCAGTAAATACATACCTCTCCAAATATTGGTGCGGTGTATACTTAGGGTTTCTATTGTATTTCTATGCAAATTTGAGCTCATTTTTTGTCATCCATCGTTCAATATCCTATTTAGTTGGGTTCCATCGTCTGAACATCCCCTTCCAATCCTTCATTCTCTTCATTATTCTTCTCAGCAAGTCCCTTCTAATCCTCTCTTATGGATTACAAACAACAACATAACCATTTATTGGAGGTTTATGGGATGACCTGGGTTCTACTTTAGGTTTCCAACAAAACCCTGCAAACCATCGACCCTTTTGAAGACTAGAAGGAAACACTACACACAGAGTGAAAAATGCAGTCTCGCCCGAGATGGCTTATGGGTGACTGCAGGACCTAGATGTCTGCAGTCTTGTAAGGGAGACTTATGTGGGGACGAGAGACATTCTTTCTACCTAAAAACACATCATATTTTTTATTCTATTACATCTACACACCATTACATCTCATATCTACCATTCAATAATCAGTTGCATTCATTTGGGGTTTATTCTGCAGTAATTATCTAGGTTACTCTATTGTGTGCTACATTTTACTACTGAAATATTAATCCATTCATCATAACTAAAAATTTGCATGAAATAACATCAACATTTCACACAGAGACACAAACTTTACCATGGTTCACCTCCCTTGGGATACATCCACAAATATTTGTCTTTTTTATTCTTTTATTATTTTGCATCAAGGTTACAACGTTGCATACATTACATTTGAGTCTGAGAAGATCGCAGTAAGCTCCACAGCTCATGAATGACGACCTTAACCTCGATTACAATGCTTGATATAAAATACATTTGTCTGTCTGTCTCTATCTCATCATATCTCTATATCCTCTAGTGATAGTGATATCCACTCCTATCTCTATCTCTATCTTTTAATTTCAGTATCCACTCTAGTTGAAAATGTGGAAATTCATAGAAAAATTTCTCATGAAGATCAGTAAATACGTAACTCTCCAAATATTGGCACGGTGTATACTTAGGGTTTCTATTGTATTTTTGTGCAAATTCAAGCTCTTTTGTTGTCATCCATCATTCAATATTCTATTTAGTTGGGTTCCATGGTTTGAACATCCCCTTATAATCCTTCATTCTCTTCACTATTCTTCTCAGCAAGTCCCTTTCAATCTATTATTCTAGGTTCGATCTAGCAGCAAAACCATTTGTTGGAGGTTTATGGGCTGACCTGGGTTCTACTTTAGGTTTCCATCAAAACCCTGCAAACCATTAAGCTTTCTGAAGACCAGAAGGAAACACTGTGCACAAAGTGCAAAATCTAGCCTCACCTGAGATGGCTTATGGGTGACTGGAGGACCCATATGTCTATAGTCTTGGAAGGGATACTTTTGTGGGGATGGGAGGCATTCTTTCTACCTCAAAACACATTATATTTTTTATTCTATTACATCAACACATAATTACATCTCATATCTACCAGTCAATAATCAATTTCATTCATTTGGGGTTTATTCTCTAGTAATTATCCAGGTTACTCTATTGTGCACTACATTTTACTACTGAAAGATTAATCCATTCATCATAACTAAACATTTGCAAGAAATACCATAAACATTCCACACATAGACACAAATTTTACCATGGTTTACCCCCCTTTGGCTACGTTCACAAATATTTTGTTTTATTAGCTCTTTTATTATTCTACATCAAGGTTACAACATTGTTCGCATTACATTTGAGGCTCACAAGATCGCATTACATTTGAGGCTCACAAGATTTCAAAATAGGTACTAGTGTAACTGTTCTTTACCTGGTGACGATCTTGTTTTCTCAGTCCCTACTTACGTTGACCTTGAACTTGAATAAACCGAACCTTACTCTTCATATGCAGTACCATATCTGTCTTTGGAGAAGCGTTGAGTGGGAAATCCATGAAGAGATGTGTTGAAGAGATGTACCGGCACATTCGAAAGAGGAATGGCATGTGTTCATAGTCGATTTTCTAGCTCCAATCATTGTCTTGATGCTCACGGAAGATGGAACCTGGCTATTTTGATATAGACACATATCCATGCATAAGATGTGTAGCGTGTAAGTATGTAATCATTTCACCGCCTGTGCAAACGGTGAATTGGTGGCCGCCTTGACCTTTCAAGACTCGAGGATTAAAACATTGATTACATTTTTGTTTTACATAATTTAAAATGGTGGCCACCTTAACCTTTGCTTTTGCAAGGCACAAAACACCATCACCGCCTTGATTGAAATTTCTTAAGAGATTGAAGGGGGCAATTTTTTGCGTTTAAAATACCATAGTCGAAATTATAATGGGTAAAAAAAATTCTTGAAAGCAATTTTTTTTTAATTGAATTTGTCACTCTATGTTTTATTTTAACTGAGTTTGTAAACTTTGTTCATGTTTTCATTTTTTTTCGACATTCAGAGTTTATTGGTTCAAGTTGCATGGAGTTCTCTTGTTCTTGTAAACATCGAAACCCGAAGTGGCCCCACAACCTGATCGAATTTCGTGGTTCGGCGATTACCGTTGTATGTTGTTCATGCATCAAGCATTACCAAACACCAAAACCTGATATTGGCTAGGCCCCACACTTTTTCATGATTTCGTGATTCATCATTTGACGTTGTGCGGTGTTTTTCATTGGGAGTTTGTAAACCCCGAAACCCGAAAAGCACCGGGCCCACACTCCATTTGATTTTTCGCTATTCGATAATTATTGTTTGTGGCATTGGGTGTTCGTGTTCTCTAAAATCTCGAACCCTGACTCCCTCCGTTTTTCACATTTGGTATCAGAGCCTACAGTTCATCCAACAATTTCTTAGTTCATTGCAGATTATTCATGTTAGTGCCAAAATAAATAAATTATTCTCATATTTTTCTGTGTGAAGGTTTATTTAATTTCTGTCAATTTTTATAAATGGCTGCGTCTGGAAGTAGTTCTTCTCAAATTCAGATTCATGTTCTGAGCGATAAGTCATATGACTCCTGGTACATTCGGATGAGGACGATTTTCCATTCTCAGGATTTGTGGACTTATGTTATTGATGGTTATGCCGAGCCAACTGATGTTGCAGAAGAATTGGCTCTGTCTAATGCTGACCATGTTTTGCTGAAGGAAAACAGGAAGAAGGACAACAAAGCCCTTGGATTAATCCAACAAGGATTAAATGAATCCATTTTTATGAAGATTTCTAGTGATGCATCTTCAAAGATGGCTTGGGACATTCTTGAACCTGTTATCAAGGTGTGTCCAAGGTGAAGACAGTCAAGTTGCAGAAATTGAGAGGGATTTCAAAAATTTGAAGATGAAGGATAATGAAAGTGTTGATACTTTCATGACTCATGTAATGAGTGTTGTGAACCATCTCAGGTAGTATGGAGATGATGTTGAGAATAAAAGAGTTATTGAGAAAGTGCTAAGAAGTTTGCCCAAGAAGCTTGAGCTTGTTGTTGTTCCCATAGAGGAATTTAAAGATTTAATTTTAATGCAAATTGATGAGTTAATTGGTTCTCTTGTTTCTCATGAATCTAGGATATCTAGATATGAAGAATGATCATTGGAGCATGCTTTTAAATCCCAACTGCATGTTACCAGAGGCAGAGGCAAAAACAGAGGAAGTTTTCATACTCGTGGAAGAGGAGGTCGATTTTCTGGCCCAAGGAACAACAAAGCTGAATCAAAGTCTGAGCAGAAGTCCCAGCAAAATCCTCCTAATTTAAGAGGGAGCAGCAACAAACCTTGGCAGCAAGAAAATCAGAGGTATGATAAAACTAAAGTGCAATGTTATTATTGTAAGAAGTTTGGGCATTTTGCTAACAAATGTTGGAAGAAACAGCTAGATGATGGAAATCACTCTGCACATATCACAAATGAGTATGAGGATCATCAAAATCTTGTGTTTTTAACCTGTAACATCACTCAGGAATGTGCAAATGATATTTGGTTTTTGGATAGTGGTTGCGGTAACCAAATGACTAGTAATAAAGAATTATTTTCTTCCATTGATACTAGTATTCAGTCTAAAGTCAAACTGGGAAATGATTGTAAGGTTATAGTCAATGGTAAAGATATAGTTCTAGTTTACACTAAGAATAATCAGAGGAGAAGTACTGACGATGTTTAATTTGTGCATGGTTTAAAATGCAATCTTATCAGTGTTGGATAGTTGTTGGAGAAAAAATACAGAGTGTTATTTAAGAACAAGGTATGTACTATCTATGATAAATTACCCAGTAAACAATTGATTGCAAGAGTAGAGATGACCAAGAATAGAATGTTCCCACTTGTTATGAGAAATAATTTGAGTGGTTCTTTGAATTCTTATAGAGATGGAAGTTTAGATGAATCTTGGTTATGGCATTTGAGATATGGTCATTTACATTTTGGTGGCTTAGATCTGTTACAGGAGAAGCAGATGGCAAAAGGGTTACCTTGTATTCAATAACCTGCAAGCTCTTGTGAGAGTTGCATATTTGGAAAACAACACAAACAGAAATTTGTTTCAGGTGTTTCCTACAAAGCAAAAGCTCATTTGGAAATTGTCCACACAAATTTATGTGGACCTATGCAAACACCTTCTTTAACTGGTTGTGTTTATTTTATGACTTTCATTGATGATTTCAGTAGGAATATTTGGTTGTATTTGTTGAAATAGAAGTTTGAAGCCTTTGATGTTTTTAAGAAATTTAAGTCTATGGTTGAGAATGAGAGTGGTCGGACCATTAAGATCCTAAGGTATGATAGAGGAGGTGATTATAAATTGAATGAATTCATTGAATTTTGTGGTCTTCATGGAATTAAAAGGCAGTTTCCTGCTCGATATTCTCCATAGCATAATGGAGTGGTTGAAAGGAAGAATCGAACCATCATGGATATGGCTCGAAGCATGTTGAAAGAGAAGCATCTTTCAAATGAATATTGGGTATATGTGGTTCTTTGCTATTTTTTTATATTGAATAGAAGTCTCACCAAGATCGTGAGGGATCGTGTACCTTAGAAAGCCTGGGATGGTAAGCCTTGTAATGTTTCTCATTTCAGAATTTTTGGATGTGTTGCATTTTCACATGTACCTGCAGAAATGTGGAGGAAGTTGGATGACAGAAGTGAGAGATATATTTTTGTTGAATACAATGAAGTGTATAGGGCATATAAACTCTACAATCCCATCCCCCAGAAATATGTAATCAACAAAGATGTTTGGTTTAAAGAAGATGAAGCCTAGGATGAAAGTATTGACAAATCAATTTCAGAGGGAGCTGTGTTACCCCGTGAAGATGATGATGGAGATGAGCAGGCTGAAGATGATGGACCGATGGTTCCACATGCACATACACCTACAGCAAGAAGTCCAACAAGGCTAGCATCGGATTTCATCCCATCTTAATTTAGAATGCCAAGAACTCATGAGCGTGGTGAGCCATCTAGACATGGTGGACATCAAACAGATTCACAGGTAAGTAGTGAATCAAATCCCACTTTAGCTTCATTAAGAAACATATTTAAAGGACAGAAGACTAGACGTTTAAAAGAATTGTATGATCAGAATGAAGAAGTAGATCTGATTTCAAATTTTACATTAATGGCATGTGATCCTGTAAGTTATGATGAAGATGCTAAAGAGGATGTCTGGATAAAAGAAATGGATGAGGAGATTGATTCCATTGAAATGAATAACACTTGGGATCTTGTCAATTTACCTGAAGGCAAGAAAAGTATTGGTGTTAAATGGGTTTATAAGACTAAACTGAATGTAGATGGTGAAGTTGAAAAGTACAAGGCAAGACTTGTAGCTCAGGGGTTTAGTCAGCAACCCAATATTGATTACAATGAAACCTTTTCTCATGTAGCAATGATTGACACAGTAAGGATGGTCTTATCTATTGCAGCTCAGAATAGATGGATCATGCATCAGATGGATGTCAAGTCTACATTTTTAAATGGATATTTGGAAGAAGAAGTTTATGTAAGACAACCTCTGAGTTATGAGATTGGTAAACACAGAGATAAGGTTTACAAGTTAAGAAAATATTTATATGGATTGAAGCAGGCATCCAGAGTTTGGTATAGCAGGATTGATGAATACCTAATCAGTGTTGGATTCAATAGAAGTCCAAGTGAACCAACTCAATATACAAAGGTAGAACAAAAAGGTAAAATTTTGATTTTCTGTTTGTATGTTGATGACCTGATTTTTACTGGAGATCTATTTGTATATGATTTTAAAAATGCCATGAAAACAAATTTTGAGATGACTAATTTGGGTTTGATGAAATTTTTTCTTGGGATTGAAGTGGATCAATCTGATGATGGCAATTTCATTTGTGAAACTAACTGTGAAAATGAAGTGCTAAAAAGGTTTAGAATGTTGAATTGCAAGCCAACTGCAACACCAATGGCAACTGGTATTAAACTGAGCAAGTATGATGAAGGATCATATGTTGATGCAACCTTGTATAAGAGGCTGGTTGGAAGACTTATGTACTTAAGAACAACCAAACCTGACATTATGTTTGCTGTGAGTTTGATTTCCAGATTCATGGAGACTCCAAAGAGTACTCATTGGCAAGAAGGAAAGAGGATCCTGAGATATGTTGTTGAAACAACTAATTTTGGTATCTGATACACATCAATCTTAAACTTTGAGCTGATCAAATATACTCATAGTGATTTTGTAGGTTCCATTGATGATAGGAAGAGAACATCTGGGTATGTGTCCAGCCTTGGATCTGGAGCAGTGGCATGGGCATCAAAGAAACAACCCATTGTGACTCTATCTTCCACTAAGGCAGAGTATGTTGCAACAGCTGCAGCTACATGTCAAGTTGTATGGATGAGAAGGGTCTTGAATGAACTGTTGCATGACCAGAATGATGCAACTCAAATTGTTTGTGACAATAAATCTGCCATTGCACTGTCAAAGAATCATGTCTTTCACAAACAGAGTAAGCACATTGATACGAGGTATCATTTCATTCGTGAACTAGTAAATGGCAAAGAAATTTATGTTCAGTTCTGCAGGTCTGAAGAATAGTTTGCAGACATATTTACAAATCCTTTGGGAAATGAACTGTTTAAAATCGATAGAAGAAACATTGCGGTCTGTAAGTTGTAATACATTGTTTACAACAATTTTGTTTTACATAGTTTTAGTTTGTTTTTTGTTCTGAAATGATTAAGAGAGAGTATGTAATCATTTCACTACCTGTGCAAACGATGAATTGGTGGCCGCCTTGACCTTTCAAGACTCGAGGATTAAACCATCGATTACATTTTTGTTTTACATAATTTAAAATGGTGGTCGCCTTAACCTTTACAGGCCACAAAACACCATCACCGCCTTGATTAAAATCTCTTAGGAGATTGAAGGGGCAATTTTCTGCATTTAAAATACGAGAGTCGAAATTGTAATGGGTAAAAAAAAATCTTGAAAGCAATTTTTTTTAATTGAATTTGTCACTCTATGTTTTATTTTAACTGAGTTTGTAAACTCTGTTCATGTTTTCATTTAATTTTTTGGCATTCAGAGTTTATTGGTTCAAGTTGCATGGAGTTCTCTTGTTCTTGTAAACGCCGAAACCCGAAGTGACCCCACAACCTGATCGAATTTTGTGGTTCGGCAATTACCATTATATGTTGTTCATTCATCAAGCATTACCAAACACTGAAACCCAATATTGGCTGGGCCCCACACTTTTTCGTGATTTCACGATTCAGCGTTTGACGTTGTGCGGTGTTTTGCATTGGGAGTTTGTAAACCCCGAAACCCGAAAAGCACCAGGCCCACACTCCATTTGATTTTTCACGATTCGGGAATTATTGTTTGTGGCGTTGGGTGTTTGTGTTTGCTGAAATCCCGAACCCCGACTCCCTCTGTTTTTCACATAGCAACCTTGCTTAGTGACCTCATCAATTTTTACATAAATTCCCAGCGTGTTCCCTATGCCCTCCAAGAGTTTTGGAAACCAAAATTCCTAGGTCAGAGAGTATATATGAATCCATACATGTGTTTGACCAAAGTCTTTATTTTCGAAGCAGAAGCACTCTATCAATAATCGTAAGTATAAGCCAACAAAGTTGAAGAAATATGGTCCATTCTTGAAGACATGATCTCAATCTCGTAGGTTGTGGAAGATTGTCGTAAAGAAATCCTTTGAACTTAATCAGAGTTCGAAATGACCCTTTTTTTTTCCACCAGGTGTGGATCCAATAGACCAGGTATATTTTCGAGGGCCATAAGCCTAAGAAATTTCCAATGAGTGCATGGTCCCTCATATTGTGTGAGAGTTTATTCGAGGTGTCTAAAACACATATTTGGGCGCCTCAGAGGCTTACAGGAGACATTTTCTTGACTCCCAGATCCGAGCCACCTTTGGATGGGAGGCTTTTGGGTCTAGAGCGATCGCCTTTCCCTTATTGGATCCCGTGTGTTCCAAGTTCTCAGATGACCCTAGTTATGTATCTAATGATGGCTTAAGTCCACTAGTTTGGCCATTCTCATTCATTACAATATTTCTGTATGAGGGGGTTCACACCCCCTACGAGGCTCTCCATAAATTTGACCAGACCTCACCAAGATGTGGTGCAGTTGATCTACTCCAGAGGAGGATTGCAATTGCAACAAACCCTAGATTGATTCTCTCAAGGAAGCCCTAGTAGATTTGTTTTTTTGTTTTTCCAACCAACCGATGATAAAATGCCAAAAATATACGTTAATTGTTATAATTTAGAAAAAATATTAAAATATAAAATATGGGAGAATTTGTCAAATTAAAAATTAAATGAAATTAAAAATAAAATAAAAGTTTAGAAAAAAAATCATTAAAAATAATATTAATATGGTACGATTAATAAAATTATAGAATAAAAAATTATAAAATTAATAAAGTAAAATAAAATTTTAGAAAAAATTTATTAAAAATAATATTAATATCTTACAATTAATAAAATTACATAATAAAAAATTAATAAAGTAAAATGAAAGTTTAAAAAAAAATCATTAATTAAAAAATTAATAAAGTAAAATAAAAGTTTAGAAAAAATTCATTAAAAATAATATTAATTAAAAAATTAATAAAATAAATTAAAAGTTTAGAAAAAATTCATTAAAAATAATATTAATATGGTACAATTAATAAAATTAGAATAAAAAATTAATAAAGTAAAATGAAAGTTTAGAAAAAATTCATTAAAAACAATATTAATATGATACAATTAATAAAGTTATAGAATAAAAAAATAATAAAGTAAAATAAAAGTTTAGAAAAAATTCATTAATAATAATAATAATATGATACAATTAATAAAGTTATACAATAAAAAATTAATAAAGTTATACAATAAAAAATTAATAAAGTTATACAATAAAAATTTAAAATTTGATGAGGAAAATGTTAAATTAAATAATAAATTTTTAAAAATTAAAAATTACAAAAAGGGTGATAAATAAAATATGATATTTTAAGATTATTTTTAAATATTTAAATAAATTTGAAAAAAAAAATTGTATCTAAATACATACCTGAAATCAACTAGAAACTACGTGATTACTGTGTAGATACCAAGTCATTAGAATGAGGGTAGACTTTGCAATTCATGCCCTCTAAGATTTGAGTTAAATTTAAGAGCACTAATATTTATCATAGAATCACATAAAACTATTAATTCCTTGATATCTAACCATATTTAATCCACACCTAAAGGAGTAGGTCTCAACTAGGTTGTTAGATCCTAGCCCAAACCCCCATGGTCCGTCCCAAATTCATGCCCTCTAAGATTTGAGTTAAATTTAAGAGCACTAATATTTATCATAGAATCACATAGTACCATTAATTCCTTGAGATCTAACCATATTTAATCCACACCTTAGGGAGTAGGTCTCAACTAGGTTGTTAGATCCTAGCCCAAACCCCCGTGGTCCCTCCCCAACTTGTTCCCCTCACATGAGTGTAGATACCAAGTCATCGTAAGAAGCTTAGACTTTGCAATTCATGCCCTCTAAGATTTGAGTTAAACTTAAGAGCACTAATATTTATCATAGAATCACAAAATACCATTAATTCCTTGAGATCTAACCATATTTAATCCAAACCTTAAGGAGGAGTAGGTCTTAACTAGGTTGTTAGATCCTAGCCCAAACCCCATGGTCCCTCCCCAACTTGTTCCCCTTAAGATCACGAAGACTCTCATTGGCTCCTACTGCTTGTTTTAAAAAAATAAGCTTCTTAAAAAATTAAATGTATCTATATTTTAATTGACTTTTATTGATATATCTCTAACCATATAAAATAAAATTATTTTTATATGTATGTAAATTTCCATAAACCCTGGAACACTTTAGTAATGAAATCCCTTGACTAAGAGAGTCCCTTGTTTGTCTCACAAACAAGGAGGTGTGACTTGACCATAACTTTAAAATTAAATTATTATTATAATTAAAATATACGTATTAAATATATAAATTATAATTAATAATTTAATATAGTTTTTTTTAAAAATTATTATTTATAATTTGATATTTATGTTAAGTGATTGAAAAAGAATGATTAACACTATTTGAATTTCTATTTCAACAGTAAATTTGAGAAAGATGGAAAGAGTAATAAATAAAATATGATATTTTAAGATTATTTTTAAATATTTAAACAAATTTGGAAAAAATAAATTGTATCTAAATACATACCTAAAATTAACTAGAGAAGCCCTGGATGGAGTGACACGTAGCTCTACGATGACAGTTGGAATAACACTCAGCCTGGGCATAAATGCCAATGGTCGCCACCCACAAGTCTGCATTAACAATGGGGGACGGTCATAGCTGCAACCATACGACGGAGGGACTCCTCCCTCGCGCGATCATTTACGCCCACAGCGCACTCGGCATGGAAGGGGTTAAGTGCGGACAGGTGACCTTGGCTTCTGGTTATTTGATTTCTTATATGCCCGGACAGAGCGGGACTCCTCCTGCTTCGGCTCTGCTTTTCGCTTGGACACTCTGGTGCAGTCCTACACTCCTCTCGTCCTGGCTCACTACATTTTCGTTTCATTTTGATCAGGATTGTCCGGGTATTTTGTCTCTGTGTGTGCCGAGACAGAGTCGGTTTTCTCGTGCTCTGCACCTGCAACTGCTCTCATCTTGGCTCATCTGCTTATCACTGCAACCACTTTGTTCTTTCACTCATCCCTCGGATACCATGGCTAGAAAGAGAGGCAGGCCTCGTCGTGGTGTGGCCTGGAATGCCCATAAGGCGCAGCGATGACGGAAAGAGCAATTGGAACGCGCTTTGGCTCTGGTGACCTCCATACTTCGAAATAAACCTCGGGCTGAGAAATTGGCGCTGCTCACCACCATTACTGAGCCGGGAGCTGGCTGTAGTCGAGATGCCAAGGCAAATACACCGGGAGACTGGTAGGAGGCTGGAACTGAGGATGAGTTTCCCACCTGTTTCATGGTGGAAGACCCGTTCATGGAGGACCTGTCGATTGCAGAGAAGCCCCGCGCCACTGAGGCGACTCACCAGGAGGAACGTAGACCCATTTCGGCACAGGAAGACGATACCCTCGACTGCATTGTTGAAGAAATCCCCTGGCCAGGCGATAACAATCCCAGCAGCCATGACATGCAGGTAAATGAAGCATAAACAAAGGGTGCAGAGGTTGATGTGGAGCAGAGGGAGTTCAACGCTGGTTTTGGAGCGGCGGTGGACTCGAGGAATGTTCCCCTCAGTGACGTGGGTGGCAGTATGCATGGCTCTCTCCTCCGTGCAGAGCACCTGGCTCTAGTGTTCGACCTTTGTGGCCACATGTCTGACCTGGAGCATCGGGCCCTTATCATGGGCCAGCGCCTGGACTTGCTCCTCGATGCATATTCCAATGTTCCAGCTCAACAAGAGTGCCCCCTCTACGCGCAGGCATTTTCCATCCCGGCTGGGTCCACGTGGCAGACTGGCGAGGACGACAGGTCACTGGGCACCTAGGTTTTTATGATCTCTTGGTTCCTAGTCTTATTATGTTACTGTTTTATGTGCATTTGGACTATAGACATTTGTCCTGGTTTCCTCCAGGCAGGACAGATGCTACTTTACTTCATGTTTTATCATGCTACTGCTTTTTTCTCTCCACCTATGCTGGTTTTCAGTAATCGACAACATTTTTGGTGACATCAGACCTACACTACTATATATTTTGTCAAAGTTTTTTGTTAATCTAATATAGCAGGTTCCACCTTANTGTTTTAAAAAAATAAGCTTCTTACAAAATTAAATGTATCTATATTTTAATTGAGTTTATATTTTAATTGACTTTTATTGATATATCTCTAGCCATATAAAATAAAATTATTTTTATATGTATGTAAATTTCCATAAACCCTGACACACTTTAGTAATGAAATCCCTTGACTAAGAGAGTCTCTTGTTTGTCTCACAAACAAGGAGGTCTGATTTGATCATAACTTTAAAATTAAATTATTATTATAATTAAAATATAAATATTAAATATATAAATTATAATTAATAATTTAATATAGTTTTTTAAAAAAATTATTATTTATAATTTGATATTTCTTTAAATTGTTAAGTGATTGAAAAAGAATGATTAACAATATTTGAATTTCTATTTCAACAGTAAATTTGAGAAAGATGGAAAAAGTAATAAATAAAATATGATATTTTAAGATTATTTTTAAATATTTAAACAAAATTGGAAAAAATAAATTGTATCTAAATACATACCTAAAATTAACTGGAAACGGTAGATACCAAGTCACTTTGCAATTCATTCCCTCTAAGATTTGAGTTAAATTTAAGAGCACTAATATTTATCATAGAATCACAGAAGACCATTAATTCCTTGAGATCTAACCATATTTAATCTACACCTTAAGGAGTAGGTCTAACTAGGTTGTTAGATCCTTGCCCAAACCTAGTGGTCCCTCCCCAACTTGTTCCCCTTAAGATCATGAAGAATTTAAGTGTCTCATATTCCTCGTTTAAAAAAATAAACTTAAAAAATTAAATGTATCTATATTATAATTGACTTTTATTGATATATCTCTAGCCATATAAAATACAATTATTTTTATATGTATATAAACTTCCATAAAATATGGCACACTTTGATAATGAAATCCCTTAACTAAGAGAGTCCCTTGTTTGTCTCACAAACAAGGAGGTGTCAAACACCAATTTGATGTTTGACTTGACCATAACTTTAAAATTAAATTATTATTATCATTAAAATATAATTATTAAATATATAAATTATAATTAATAATATAATTTTTTTTTAATTTTATTATTTATAATTTCACATTTCTTTTTATTTTTTTATTAAATTATTAAGTGTTTGAAAAATAATGGTTAAAAAAGTATTTGAATTTCTATTTCAAAAGTCAATTTTAAAAAGATGGAAAGAGTAATAAATAAAATATGATATTTTAAGATTATTTTTAAATATTTAAATAAATTTGAAAAAAAAATTGTATCTAAATACATACTTGAAATCAACTGGAGGCTATTGTAGATACCAAGTCACTTTGCAATTCATGCCCTCTAAGATTTGAGTTAAATTTAAGAGCACTAATATTTATTATAGAATCACATAAGATCATTAATTCTTTGAGATCTAACCATATTTAATCCACACCTTAAGGAGTAGGTCTAGCTAGGTTGTTAGGTTGTTAGATCCTAGCCCAGATCCCATGGTCCCTCCCCAACTTGTTCCCATTAAGATCATGAAGAATCTCAGTGGCTCCTATTCCTCATTTAAAAAAATAAACTTCTTAAAAAAATAAATGTATCTGTATTTTAATTGATATATCTCTAGCCATATAAAATACAATTATTTTTATATGTATGTAAACTTCCATAGATTCTGGCATACTTTAGTAATGAAAATTCTTAAAAAAAAGAGTCATTTGTTTGTATCACGAACAATTTGAAGTTTGACTTGACCATAACTTTAAAATTAAATTATTATTATAATTAAAATATAATTATTAAATATATAAATTATAATTAATAATTTAATATTTTTTTTTTTTTAAATTGATTGAAAAAACAAATTTAACTACTATTTGAATTTTTATTTGAGTGGGCTTAAGGGTTAAGAACATTTGTTTCCTCTAAGAGATCACAAGTTCAAATCTAGAGGGGGGTAGGGTATGTATACCTCTGTAGACTTTACCTGGACCGATAAGAAGGTTCTCATACACCAATTTGATGTGGCTTAGCGGTGACCTTAAAAATAGATTATTATTATTATAATAAATACCCAATCGTATAAATGATTCATTTGGAGAAGTGCATTCAACAGTCAGTTTTAGCGTGACTGTTAGATTATTATTATTATTATTATAATACCCAATCATATAAATGATTCATCTCGAGAAGCACATTCAACAGTCAATTTTAGAATGACTATTTTAGTGCATTCAACAGTCAATTAATATCATTTATTTTTTATTTTTTATTAAATTGTTAAGTTATTGAAAAACAATGTTCGAACTTAAGGACTAAATTTGAATCTTGTATTTCATAAGTTTAAATCTAGAGAGAGTAAGGGTATGTATACGTTTGTAGACTTTGCCAGTAAAATCACTGGAAGGAGGGGGTCCCTTGTCCCATAAACAAGAGAGTCTCATACACCAATTTGGTGTGACTTAGTCGTGACCTTAAAAATATATTATTATTATTATTATTATTATAAATACTCACAAAACCCTAATGGGACGAAAGTATTTCATTATAAATATTGTACAAACCCAATTGTTTCAAACACAACTCTCTGGCGCATTCAAGAGTCAGTTTTAGAAAGATGGAAAGGCATGATGACAGATTAGATGTAATGGAAGAATAATTGTGGGTTTAATGCATCTGCGGCAGTTTCATACTTGTCATTACACTTAATTTTCCATTTCCATTTGGCGTGTTTAATGTCATGTTCCATCAGTCCTTGCCATGCTTTAATTTCTCTTAGTGTTGTATTGTCATCCTTCTTTTGTCGACTTTATGTTTCCTGCTCATTTTCTACGAATATCTATCGAACCTCGGGACCAGGATCCGTTCACAGGATCATTCTCTATCTCTTTTAGTCGAAGCGGCTCCTTTCGACTCTCTGCTGGAATCTCCACAGGTCCTTCAGGAAGCTCCCCTGTGAGAACAACACTAGGCGTGAGCTCCACCTTCTCCAAGCGACCACAACGCTAACACCAAGGCCAAATTCCAAAGTCTCTTGTCGAAATATCACGATCTCGCAAGTTCATAAGTCGAAGCTCTCGACTCCTCCTTCTCAATCCTGCGATACCCAAGATCATGAAATGGGTATAGCTCCCTTCTGTCAGCACATTCTGAGCACGACCACCGGCTAGGTTAAGCACTAGCACCTCTCACTACTTGCACCTTTGTGAGTTCGTGGGTTGAACTTTCATTCCCTCCTATCGCGATCTCCCGAGACGCGATAGGTCAACGTCGGGATGACTCCTGACGCAACCCGCCCCTCACTGAGCAAGCTGCTTCCACTAGGACCTTCTGTTTCTCACGGGCCCGAAGAGTCAACACTCTTCAACTCCCTCGGGAGTCCACTACCCACTGATAGGCTCCTTCAGCTATCTTCCTCTTCGAGGAAATTGGGATATCGCTGAGGAGTTGATTCAGGTTCATGTGAACACAATTCACATACAAAATGAAAACCCGATCACGATGAGTAAGCGGTCAGCAGAAGCTTCTATTCGGGGGCCCTAAATCGGTATCTGCGATCATCGCCAGACCCTTGACACTAAAGTCGAGCCCAGAACTTCCGGAATGCTTGCGATGCCGGACTTGGTTCTCACCTTTGAACTTCCGTTGTCGCCCACATGTCTCCCCACTTTCGTTCTCTGATTTGGCGGTTGAGTTGGCGCCTCGATGCACAAGGTCACGAACCACCGCAAAACTCGAATCGACTCCTCGGATCTTAAAAGCCATGTGTCCTCCCTCCGATCCACGGCTCCGATCTGGAACCGGGAAATCGCGCTTCGGAATTTCACGAGGTAACTCTCGTCCTATCAATCACGGATAGCCGGAAACCGCGAAGTCCTATGGACTTGGGTTCTTCTCCACTTGTACTCACGGGTTAACTCCCACCGTAACTCCTGCACGATCTGATGGTCCCCGTGAAGTTCCTTGAACTGGATCTGTGATCGATTCTCTTTCTGCTGAGAACTCATGCGCTCCTTAAGGATGGATTCTGTCCGCTCACGAATACGTTCTCGACCTTATAAAGGAATTATCCCTCGAGGCTTTGTCTCTCCTCTCTCTCGGACTCAGCAATTTCTCGAGCGCCTCTAGCGTTAGTTCTTATTCACTAACATTGAAGAAGTCTTAGAGATCTCGCAATGCACTCAGCACCATAGCGATCTGCGACCTTTTCCTTCTCCCGGACTTACTTCTGAGAGACTCCCATCAACAATCGCAGGCATGGCAGACAATCCCAATTTACTACGAACTAGCGAGAACAAGGTTGACTACTTAGCCTCCTGAAGCGCGAAATCTATCTTGGAGAATTCAAACGCACTCTATCGAGAATCTCTACGGCTCAGGGGAAGAAACAATTGAAACTCATTCTCTTTCGGACACCACAACGTGTGCAATCACATAAGTAGCATATAGGAGATAAGCATAAAATGAAGCATGCAAAGGCTGTATCAACAACACATAGAGCTCAAACACATCCATGGGATTGAAATCACGCGATCTTTTCTTCTATTAATTCAATGTACGTACATAGGTCTCTTCTGAAGCTCTACCTTTCACGCTCTCCTTCTTGCTAATCTTTGGAATGATGTTATGTTACCATAATCTGAGGAGGGAGTTAATCTGTCTCGTTTTCCTCTCAGCCCCAAAGCGTCTGTCTAGACTTAACTATTCTATCTACTTGCATTAAATCTAAGTAAATGTCTCATCTACCTAAGGTCGAGAGCTATCCGCTCAAATTAGTTATGCCTTATACAAAGTCGCGCTTCATCCATAGCGTTTAATGTTTGTGTGACCATATTTCAATGTTTCCAAGGGCCCCGAATCTTTGGCGAAATGTCTCATCTACCTAAGGACGAGAGCTTATCCTCTCAAGGTCCGTTACATATACAAAGTGCGCTTCATCCCACCAACGTTTAATGTTTGGCGCAGCCATATTTCAATGTTTCAAAATTTGAATGCTGGCGCTGTCCAGCTGTTCCTTTGCCTCCACGCACTGGCTCGCTTGATAGGTGAGCGATGCTCCTGCATCAACTCCTCTCTTGACACTTTTCTCTATTCGCAACCTCGTAGGTTGAAGCATCGAGCCTTCATGCACTTATCCCGTGAATCCTCGAGATGCGAGAAATCAACAAAGCATTGACTCCCTTCTGTAGGCGACACGTGTCTGCCTATCTATCCTGTGGGCCCCACCTTGCGATTCTGCCGCCTGTCCACACGAGCCTCGGCTCTTGGCACTTCGCGACTTCGGAAATCGAGACGAGGTCCTCTCAACCCTCGAACCTCTGAATGCGTGAAACATGATGGGGTTTCTGATCCAATGGTCCTCCCGTTCTCTGGATTCAATGGATGTCCCTGCTCCTTGTGATTTCGCAACTCGTGACTTTGAGCATATTGGGTAGGTAGTATAGATGATAAAAAAAGCACAAGTGGAGGAACATTTTTTCTAGGAAAATTTTTGGTAGCATTCTAGTAGCATTTTTTCTAGGAAAATTTCTCGTAGCATTTTTTCTAGGAAAGTACACTTTGCAATTCAAGCCATGTAAGATTCTAGTTAAATTTAGTATCACTAATGAAGATCATAAGTCACATAAGACCATTAATTCTTTGATTCCTTGAGATCTAACAATATTTAATCCACACCATAAGGAGTAGGCCTTGGCTAGGTTGTTATATCTGAGCTCAAGCCCTAGACACAAAGAATCAACTCGTTCCCTCTAAGATCATGAAGACTTCCACCTTCTCCTACATCCACCAACTTGTTTCCCCTAAGATCATGAAGACCTCCACCCACTCCTACCTCCCTTGAAGAGCTAAATCATTAAAAATTTTAAAAAATAATATATTAAAGTGGAACTATACTTAGCTTAAAAATAAACTTTTAAAAAGAATAAATTTTAATTCATTTTTATCAATATATCTTTAACCATACAAAATAAATTGATTATTAATAATAATTCTCTGTATGTAAACCTCCTTAAATTTTGGTAGTCAAATTGAGGAAGGAGTCCATTGTCCCACAAACAAAACGTCTCATACATCAAATTAATATTTTACTTAAACAAGATTTTAAAATTAAATTATTACTGTAGTTAAAATATAATTATTAAATACATACGGTTATAATTAATAATTTAATATCATTTTTTTTAAATTTTATTAAATTGTTAAGTTATTGAAAAATAATGTTCGAATTTAAGGATTAAATTTGAATCTTGTATTTCATAAGTTTAAATCCAGAGAGAGTTAGGGTATGTATACCTCCGTAGACTTTGTCAATAAAATCGATGAGAAGAGGGAGTCCCTTGTCCCACAAACAAGAGAGTCTCATACACCAAAATTTAGTGTGACTTAACTGTGACCTTAAAAATATATTATTATTATTATTATGAATACCCACAAAACCCTAATGAAAGTATTGTATTTCATTATAAATACTGTCCAAACCCAATTGTTTCAAACACAACTATTTGGCGCATTCAAGAGTCAGTTTTAGAAAGATGGAAAGGCATGATGACAGATTAGATGTAATGGAAGAATATCACAAAGACCCTTCTTCTGCCGATGGGACATCTGAAGCATCGAACTCAGGTAAGTTAGCTATCTTTTCTTAGTTGTTGCAGACAGATACCATTGTTCTCTTTTTAACATTTGTTGTTGGATTTTGTAATTTTCTTATCTGGCAGAAAGAGATTTAGTTTCTGGAATCTGTGATGATGTTGTTTTGGCGGAAATCCTTCCTCGATTGTCTCGGGCAACGCCACTGGATAAGCGGCTGGTCTTGAGCTTGTTGAGTCGATCGTGGGCCAATTCTATGGCAGGGCAGTCTCCATTACTATATGATCGTAAATACAATCCGTCTGCTATCCTTTCCTATCGGGAATTCATTGTATGCCACCGCGACTTTTCGAATACAGATGCAGCTCATCTATGTGTGTGGGATCCCTTTCGTGGTATGAAGACTACACTTCTGCCACCTCCAATCTTTGACACATTCTTTCTGTGCAACGGTGAGAGCGTATATGTGCTCAGTCCAGCCACTGTCATAGAAAAACAAAACGTCCCGATTGATGTCTACAATGTGTGGATGCTCGATTTAAGAGAGTTCAACCTTCGTTGGAAGAAACTCCCTTCGTTGCCAAGATTGGGGGAAGAGTAAAATATTTACGCTTCCATTTGTGTGGGAGAGAAATACATATGGCAGCGCAGATGAACTCTTTCCTCGGAGGCAGATGGATGGAAACTCTCCAGAAGTGGAAGTGGAGAAAATGATAGCAGGTGGCTTTGGCAACATATTGACGTGAATACACCGCCTCCCCAAAACTTGAATTTCGATGACCAGTCCAATAGGCTCCCACTGTATATTGAGATGAAAGCGGGTACTGACAGGCATCCCTATAAAGTTCTATACGCAAGATATCCCGTTCCTGGGCTCATTCTAGCATACGGAGTTAGATCCTCATATATTTTCATGTTGTCAGGTGTGGATAAAGAAAGAGTTGGCCCATCATCTATGGTGGCGACTTGTATTGTTTTGAGGTTTATAGTGAGGACGAAAACGGTGGACTGTGCATATTAAAGGCCGAGTTGGATAATGTGAATACCAGAACAGTGGAAGAGGGCGAATGGGTTGATTTTGGGGAAGATTGGCATACAAATATCGATCACATGGAATGGCATGTGGACATTTGGGAGGATTTCCGGAACAACCACAATGGTCCGGAATGGCCCAACCATGAGCAAGGGTTTTCAAGCGCCATTCAAGTCTTTACGCCAAATGCATGGAAGATACAACACAAAATAAAGTTGGAAAACTCCATGAAGTTCTTCCATGAGTTTATCGTGGCGCAAAATGGGCCTATCTATGGATATGAACTGGTGGCTCAAAAATACATATGAACTGGTGGCTGAAAAATACTTCTGAATTGGTTATTTTGATTGTGAATTGGGTAGGAGTTTGAAACAATTTCATCTTTCAAATATGATGGTGGTATTAGTTTTGATTATAGCACTTCAAATTCATATGTTTCTTGATTCATATTTTTTATGGTTATTTTGATTGTGAATAGTGTTGGAGTTTGAAACAATTCCACCTTTCAAATATGATGGTGGTATTAGTTTTGATTATAGCACTTCAAATTCATATGTTTCTTGATTCATATTTTTTATGGTTATTTTGATTGTGAATAGGGTTGGAGTTTGAAACAATTCCACCTTTCAAATATGATGGTGGTATTAATTTTGATTATAGCACTTCAAATTCATATGTTTCTTGATTTATATTTTTTATGGTTATTTTGATTGTGAATAGGGTTGGAGTTTGAAACAATTCCATCTTTCAAATATCATGGTGGTATTAGTTTTGATTATAGCACTTCAAATATCATGGTGGTATTAGTTTTGATTATAGCACTTCAAATTCATATGTTTCTTGATTCATAATTTTTATGGTTATTTTGATTGTGAACAGGGTTGGAGTTTGAAACAATTCCACCTTTCAAATATGATGGTGGTATTAGTTTTGATTATAGCACTTCCAATTCATATGTTTATTGATTCATATTTTTTATGGTTATTTTGACTCTGAATAGGGTTGGAGTTTGAAACAATTCCACCTTTCAAATATGATGGTGGTATTAGTTTTGATTATAGCACTTCAAATTCATATGTTTCTTGATTCATATTTTGTATGGTTATTTTAATTGTGAATAGGGTTGGAGTTTGAGACAATTCCACCTTTCAAATATGATGGTATTACTTTTGATTATAGCACTTCAAATTCATATGTTTCTTGATTCATATTTTTTATGATTATTTTGATTGTGAATAGGGTTGGAGTTTGAAACAATTCCACCTTTCAAATATGATGGTGGTATTAGTTTTGATTATAGCACTTCAAATTCATATGTTTTTTGATTCATATTTTTATTTTCTGATGCAATCATGAAGTAAGTTTTGTTGTTTGAACATTTGGATTATTATAAAAGACTAAGTAATGACCAGTATTACATTAATATGTTTCATTCAATGGAATATCATATATATATTTACATGTTATGTTATTTTATTTTATGTATGTTAATGTCCATTTTATTTTCAATTTCTCTTATATTTAATTTCCCTGTTATTTTCAATGTTTAACTTATATGTTGTTTGAGCATTAATGTTTACTGTTAATGTTATTTTTATATTTTTAATATTATATATTTATGCTGTATTTATATTTATATAAAATTTTCAGTTTTTTATATATTTTATAATAATTGTATTTCTTGTATATCTTATAATAAGTATATTGTTTTAATGGTTAAGTATATGTTTTTCTACTAAAAGGCCATATCATAGGTTCAAATCCAAATAAGTCATTTAGTCCACTAATAAGGGGGTCTCATGCACCAATTGGGTGTGGCTTAACTGCGAACTTAAGATTAGATTTTTTTTTTTGTAAGTTAGAAATTGTATTAAAGTCCGCTAAGCAGTGAGAGTTACATATGTCATACTATTCCAGGTGGTTGTGATAGCTTTTCCCTAGTGGGAAACCAAAGCTGCCACGCCAGAATTAGAGGATGTGGGTATTTCTCCATAATACCAGTGCTACTGAAAAGAGGACAAGCTCCCCTTGTAGAATAAACACAATCTATAAAAACCTTTGAATCTGATTAGATGTTTCGTCGGTGGGTCAAGATAATCCCTTTATCTGGATACCACTCTATTCTACAACCCCATTTAGAAACATCACTCATAGGCTACATGATGGGACTAAGGGGTGCGTGAGTTGGAGGGGAATTCTCTTGTTGGTCCTCAATTCCAAATTGAATTTGTTCCATCAACTTATGCATGGGGGATCATCACTAGGATCCATGGGATCTTCGCGACCACCCACGTTCCTAGATTCTCGAAATGGAAAAAAACATGCATAAATATAACCCAGAGAAGGAGCATTGAGGAATCAAATGAAGACTTTACTTGCTTCCCATAGGAATGACTAACCAACTCTTTCTTTATTCCTTGATATAGACCTTGGCCTACTGGATCATCTTGTCCATATGATGTGAACATAAATGTTGATAGGTAACTGAAACAGGTTGAAGGAAATTATGATAAATTCCATTAACTATCTTCATACCATAGCAATCTGCTCTTGCCTTCACGATTTGATGTAGAGGGATAGTGCATCGTAGGTTGTAAGGAAGGATATATCACATTCCACCAAGATATGGATCACGTACCTCTAAATTTCACTCCCACACTCTGTCTACATTCTTGTTGGGTGTTTTGAGATTACACCTTATAGAGAATTTAATGATTGTCCATAGACTCATAGGAAAGCCAATAGCACCCCATCCAGGTAGGATTCCTCTAGTGTATCCATGCCCATACATCCTTGGAGCAAGGGGAATGATAAGATCTGAAGCTCATATCACCCTCTTTTTGCTCAATACTAGCATTGGCCAATTTGTCTGCTATTTTGTTCACCTCCCTTCGAACATATGTGGGAACAAGGACCAAACCAAGGGAGAGAATATTTTTCAGATGTTCTAATCCACCTAGGAGCCTCCAAATGGGAAATATCTTGCTGGGCTTAGAGCCATTTATGAGTTTTGTCAACATGTTAATGATAAATTGAGAGTCCCCTTCCACAATTGATTGGTGGAATCCAAACTATATTGCATCTTGGATTACAGTGGTAAGATCCCATAATTCAACAGAATTATTGGAATATTTTCCAAGATATCCTACCAAAATGTGATGGAGGCATCCTTGTTCATCAAGAAAGAAAGCACCATATCCTTCATGAACTAGGTTCCCATTGGACATCTCGTCAAAATTTAATTTGATGAATCTTAGTGGAGGACATCACCATTTGACAATGCTACTAGGATCTGGAAGAATGTAATGAGAAAGGTTAGGATCAGGATCTAGGGCAAGGAAAAGATTCAATTGGCTCAAAATGGATTATTCATTGGGATCACGTGTTCTCTCATCTATTGACCAGTTTCTTTTCCTTACAGTTTCCACTATTTTTCTATGAATTGTGGGCCAAACATCCATCAAAGGAGAAGAAATATCCTAGAATATATTTATATTTCATTCCTTCCAAATATGACATAGAATAAATCCTAGCAACAACCGCTAGGTCCTGTTAAGAATTGTATTCTTGTAGGCCAAGGGGCACCAACAAGAGATGGTGTTGATAATGTTTTTTCTGTGACGATCTGTAGTATACATTATTTTAGCTACTTGGTCCCACAGATTCGATTTGTAATGACATTGGTTCAAAAGGTGTTCCCCAGTTTCCTTTTCTTGCATGCACAAAGGGAAAAAGGATGGCCCTAAAAATCCCTTTTTCATTAGATTGTCCCATGTTAGGATTTGGTTGTGCACTACAAGCTAGACGAAAATAATTACTTTGGGGCATAGTTTTGTCATACAAATGTTGCGCCATACATTATCCCAATCCATGGATTAGTGATGGGATATTATACTATAGGATTATTTGATGTTGAATACACCTTTAGGAGAATGACCCCATCTTAAACTATCTAGTCCCTACCTGATTCAACTTTTTTGGATGGCTACTTCATCACACGAGAGCCCCAAGATGATTGGGATCACGTGTTCTCTCATCTATTGACCAGTTTCTTTTCCTTACAGTTTCCACTATTTTTCTATGAATTGTGGGCCAAACATCCATCAAAGGAGAAGAAATATCCTAGAATATATTTGGCATTTCATTCCTTCCAAATATGACATATAATAAATCCTAGCAACAACCGCTAGGTCCTGTTAAGAATTGTATTCTTGTAGGCCAAGGGGCACCGACAAGAGATGGTGTTGATAATGTTTTCTCTGTGACGGTCTGTAGTATACATTATTTTAGCTACTTGGTCCCACAGATTCGATTTGTAATGACATTGGTTCAAAAGGTGTTCCCCAGTTTCCTTTTCTTGCATGCACAAAGGGAAAAAGGATGGCCCTAAAAATCCCTTTTTCATTAGATTGTCCCATGTTAGGATTTGGTTGTGCACTACAAGCTAGACGAAAATAATTACTTTGGGGCATAGTTTTGTCATACAAATGTTGCGCCATACATTATCCCAATCCATGGATTAGTGATGGGATATTATACTATAGGATTATTTGATGTTGAATACACCTTTAGGAGAATGACCCCATCTTAAACTATCTAGTCCCTACCTGATTCAACTTTTTTGGATGGCTACTTCATCACACGAGAGCCCCAAGATGATTTTGGGAGGGTCTTAGATATCACTTTGTAAAGTTTTCCAAACCCACCATAAGGTGACTAAGGGATAGTTTCCTAGATGTCTAGGACCAATTCGATAGGGCCAGAATCCATACTCGCACGAAACTCATTGAGAGTTTGTAATGTGTTTAGTGGAACTATCTTCTTCCATGAGTTCTCCGAGAAGAGACCATCCTTCCCATCCTATATCTCCCAAAATGCATTCTCTTGAGTAATGGTTCGTTTCTTTCATGATGTGTTCCATATCAGGGAGCCATTATGAATATTTTTCAATCTAATTAACTGATCTTCCTCTACCTATCGAGTATACTTCCTTAGCCAAAGATAGGCCCAAATATACCTAGGTTTTTTCAATTGCCTCCACTAGATATTAGATCCCATTATTTGATTGAGCATTTGAGAGACTTATAATCCTGTCCCACTAGCAATCTTCAGATTGCAGAGGTTCCCCCAGTTGACAAGGGACCATTTACGCCCCTCTTTGGTTCCTTTCCAAATGAATTTTTGTTGAAGGCCTTTGATTGTATTGAGAATGGATTTAGGGGCTACAGGTGTAGAGAAAAGATAAATGGCGATAAATTTCAAGATGTATTTTAGAAGGATAAGAGGACTAGCTAGGTTCAAAGAGTGGAAAGTCTAGGATTGGAGATGTTTTTACAAGGAGATTATAAGATCCTCCCATGAGCTATTTTATATATAATTATCAATGAGGGGGATCCCTATGTATTCGTATGGAAGAGAGCTCCTACTAAAACCCTAAATGTAATAAATATGGACTTGGATAACTCGAGGGGTGTTGAAAAAGAAGATAAGGTATTTCTCAGTATTGATGGAGGTGTCAGTACTATATTTGTTCCTTCCAAATATATGAAGGTTTACTGAAGTTTATAGGTCATGATTGGAAAATTAGTGGTAGAAATGAAGCCTTCATAGTCTATGAACAACCAAGATTCGAATTTTCCTAAGGTGGAATAAGAAACAAAAAGAAGATCCACGCCCTTGTGCGCATAAGGAAACAATTAATCCCTTGGTTTCTTATCGAGAGTGAGAAGGGGCTTATAGTTCCCCTAAAATATCTTAAGTGAAAATATCCAAGGGCATTATCACAATATTGTAGCCTAAGGAATCAATTATCAGTGTTTCGATAGTCTTTTGGATCCTGAAAGATCATTGAATCATATCGCATCGAGCGCCCGGCCTTTTAAATCAATAGTCATCGAAGTCCCCTCATCAGAGTCTCCCTCGTGACATTACTATAGATCACTCAGAAAAGGAAACCTTGATAAATGGTCAAGATTTGATGTCAGATATCCTAGCCTCTCGATGAGATATCACATGAGTCTGCCAATAGAGCCCCGCCAAACCCAACTAGTGGCTACCACATGGCATGTGGAACCCACAACATGCATAAGTAAAAACATCAAATCCAGGTGACACATGTCCTTCTCTTCTTCCACATCAGTGCCACTAATATAGATTTTGTGCACAGAATGAAATGAATACAGATTATTAATAAGTGTTTAACATAAAAAAAAATAGAGATACAGTAAAACTTGTTTTCTATTCAATAATGAAATAAGCTGAAACTGTAAAATGCAGCGGAAACAAGCTTGCTGGAATGGTGGCGGCTTATCTCTGAGAAGAGATGTGACATCTGCACACATTTGCAAGAAGAAGATTACAATGACACTCTAAAGGCCTTTTTACAATAAACAAGAATGCCAAAAACCTAACCCTAGGAGATGAAGCGCCAAAAATCATGTGGGCCTCGTTTGGGTAAGTTAGTACATCAACTTCCCGGGGTCGTAACTTTTGCATACGATCTCTGTTTTAGGCGCGTGATAGCCCGTTGGAAAGGTATCATCGAGGAGATTCATTTTGGGGGATTAATAATTCCTTTGGCTATCATTGAGGAACCCAATCCCGAAAAACCTTTATTTAGGCCCTCAAAATGGCCCCGGAAGTTAAAAATGCTAAAAATATTAAATTGCCAAAATTGTCATAAAATTGTTTTGAGCCAGTTGGAACAGGTGGGTAGCCACTGATATCCATTTGGATCAATCCTCCCTCCTTAGGAATAAATGGTCTCCATTGCATTGAGTTCCCCCATTAGATGAGGAAATTTCTACTAAATTTGGCCTCGAGTGAGCCACTTGCCTTGGTGCAGTAGCTGCCCTGCTTTGATGACTCGATAAAGATGGATCCTTTGTTGCCGAGTGCCATTGATATGTGTGTACACAATCTGATCATTGGATGCATGTTCTATGTAGTCAGGGTTGAGCTCTGTTGGTGTCAGTTTTTCTGCTACTTCTGAGGTGTCCAATAATGGTGGTAAATAAGGGCGAAGGAGATCCACGTTGAACACTGGCTGCAGGCCAAGGAAGGGAGGAATGTTGAGCTCAAAATAATTGTCCCCCATGGCCTTGGTGATAGTGTATGGCCCATAAAAGAGTGGGAGAATATTTCAATGGGGTCATGTAAGCTGTTGCAAGCAATCTTTGTCTCCCACCTGAAACTTATGTGGAACCTGATGTTGATCATGGTCCTGTTTGTACTTGTCATTGGAATTCTGTAGGATATCTTGAACCTGTTGGCGGATGTGATGGATCCGCTCAATGAACCAGGTGGCTTTGTCAGCTTCATTTGGAGTAGGATATGAGTCGGTCGAGGTGACCGCAAGTGGAAGTGCAACATCCATGGGACCCAATGGTTGGAATCCCAACCCAACCTAAAAGGGGATATGGTCGGTTGAGCTATGCAGGGCTCGGTTGTAGCTATGTTGGACATAGGGAAGGTTCTTTTCCCATGTGTGAGGGTTCTTTGAATTATACATGTGAAGGATATGCACAATCATTCAATTTACAACCTTGGTTTGGCTATCTATATGGGGGTGGAAGGTCGTGGATTTGGTGAGCTTGGTGTCTAGCAGTGACCAGAGGCTTGACTAGAATGTGTTGAGAAATTGACTATCCCAATCTAAGACAATGGTTTGTGGGATTCCAAAGTGTACCCAGATTCGTTCAAAGAAGAGATTAGCAGTGGCCTCTGCTATGATGCTCTTCTTCCAGGCAACTAGAATCGCCATCTTAGAAAAGTGATCAACAAGCACAAAAACACAGTCATTTCCCTGCTTGGTGGATGGGAGGCCCAACATGTAGTCCATTGAGATGCATTCCCATGGCATGTCAGGAGTAGGAAGTGGGGTGTACAGGCCCTGTTTCTTAGTGGTTGATTTGGAAATATCGTAGGCAATGCAGGACCTGATATACATGTTGACCTCCTGTCGAAGTTTTGGCCAGTATAAATGTTTTTGTAGCATTGCCACTATCTTTTCAACATCAAAGTGTCCTTCCACCCGACTGTAGTGGGATTCCCAGATCAGCTTCGCTCGCTCACTTGATGGAACACAGATATGACCTAGACAACACAACAACCCATCTTGAAGATGGAAATTATCGACAACTGTGTTTGCACCCAACATTTGGTAGGTGGTGGCGAAGTCAGGGTCTATCTCATAGATTTGGGGCCATCCATATGTATCATCACCACAAGAGTCTAGCACCATGGTGAGTGTCGCGACTGGTGGTCTGCTGAGGAAATTAGCGATGCGATTGGTGCTTCATGTTTTATATTTGATGTTGAGGTGGAATTGCTGCAAGTATGTGGACCACTTTTGGTGGCGGTCATTCTGCAATTTTCCCTATGTCTGCATGAACTGTAGTGGCTTATGATCAGTGTGGATGACTGTCTCCTTCCCAAGAATGTAATGTCTCTAATGGCGACATGCTTGTACAATGGAGTACATTTCCTTGTCGTAAGTAGGGTACTTATGAACAATATATGATAGTGTCTCACTATGATAGGCAACGAGGTGGTCGTGCCGAGTGAGAACGGTGCCCACAACATAGTTTGAAGCATCTTTCTCAATTTCAAAGGGATGTTGCAGGTATGGTAGTGAAAGTACTGGAGTTGAGCACAAGCGTTGATTCAAATCATCGAATGCTTATTGTTGGGACCAACCCCACACAAATTTATCCTTACCACCACCCCTGTTTATTTGGCCAAGGGCCCATGCAATATGGGAGAATCACAACACGAACCTGTGGTAGAAATTGGCAAGGCCCAAGAAGCTCTGAAGCTTGATGAGTGTTGTTGGGGATAGCTAGTCACAGATGAATTGGATCTTGGCTGGATCCACATGTACTCCATGTTGATCAATGATGTATCCTAGGTAATGGACCCTGTCCATGTCGAAGGAGCATTTTTCCATGTTGGCATATAGCTTGTGCTGCCACAGGGTGTGAAAAGCCTGCTAAATATGTTGCAAGTGTTAGACCCAAGTCTAGCTATAAATTAGAATGTCATCCAGATACACCACTACAAAAGTATTGGTGAATGGTCGCAAGATATTGTCCATCATCCTCATGAAAGTGGTTGGGGCATTTTTCAAACCAAAGGGCATGACCAACCATTCAAAAAGGCCTTCCTTTGACTTGAAGGCAGTCTTCCATACATTTGTTTGTTCTATCGTGACCTGGTGATAGCCAGACTTCAGATCAATATTACTCAAGTATTTGTCCCCCGTGATTTTATCAAGGAGGTCGTCGATTCAGGGAATCGGGTACCAGTTTCTGACTGTGATTTTATTCAGAGCCCAGTAATCAATACAGAGTTTCCAGGTTCCATCTTTCTTCTGTACCAGCACGATTGGGCTCCCACAAGGTGATGATCTAGGATGGATTTTCCACTTGCGGAATAGTTCTTGGATCTTTCGCTTGATCTCCTCATTCTCTAACAAATAGTGACGATAGACTAGCCCATTGGGAAGCAGTGCATCGGGGGTCAGATCGATGGGGTGCTTGACTTGGCAGTGTAGAGGTACCCCTGTAGGTGAGGAGAAGATATCTGAGTATTCTTCCATGACCTTATCTACTTTCTTCTACTGTGTGGAGAGGTCGGTCTCAGAGACCTTGGATGTGGCTATGATCTTTCTCTTATTCTAAGAGCGAATCACGAAGAAAACAAACTTCCCCTTCTGAGAGATAACCTTCCTACATTACTTAGTAGCGATTAAGGAAATAACACTAGGTGGGACTGCCTCGGGTATCCTGTACAATTTCCTGTTCAAAGTAATAATTACACTACAATGCCTAGACTCATATACAACATGAATTTTCCATAAATAAGGTTGTCCAAAAATAACATCACAAACTTCGAGAGGAGCAACATCACATAATTTCAGTGGGGTCTGTGTCAATGATCTGTCCTTTACTAGTATTTTCATAATCAGATTCTAAATCAGGGTTCAACTCCTTGTCTTTGATCACGCACCTAA
>SNQJ01S0028355.1:64584-80288 GCA_010110895.2 Picea sitchensis
TAGTGGTATCCAAAACAGAGATCAAGTTTGGTGAAGTACTGAGCACCACTCAATTCATCCAAAAGGTCATCAATGACATGAATGGGAAATTTGTTCTTAATTGTGATTTTGTTGAGGGCATGAAAATCAAGACACCTGTGTCATGTTCCTTATTTATTGAGTACCATGACTACTGAATAAGAATAGGGGTTGGTACTTGGATGGATAACACCTGCTTCCAATAACTCTTGAACAATTTTCTCAATTTCATTTTTCTGGGAAAATGGATGATGATAAGTGTGAACATTAGGAGGAAGACTTCCTAGGACTAGAGGAATGGAATGATCATGAATTTCATGCAAAGGTAGAAGTGCATGAGGTTTGTTAACAATATCTTGGTGTTGGGAGAGTATAGATTGGAAGTCATGATGCACAGAGGGTGGCTCAATGGCTTGAATATAATGGAGTTGGTAATAATATGAGAATGACCTTTTTTGAGTATATTTTCCATTCGATGGGAGTTGATGATCTTAGGTGAGCCTGTTTTGTTGCCTTGGAACTTATATTGTTGTCCCTCCTATTGGAATTTCAAGGTGAGTTCCTTAAAATCCATGGTAATGGGGTCAAGAGTGTGTCTTCCATTTAGAAGCGAATAGCGTAATATTTTAAGATTTCATCAACACTTCAAAATTGGTGGATTTGGAAGTGGTTAATGGCACTTACACTTGGAGAAATCGCAAATATAGATCTCAACAAATTGTGAGTCACCTAGATCACTTCCATATCTTGGAATCAATGAGGTTAGAAGGATTAGACATGGAATTGAGCATATTATTAGTTTTTGTCTCCAACCATTGACCCATTCAATTATGGATGGACATTTCGAGCTCCCCCAAGTGTAAATTGTTCCGGTTTGAAAAATTATAGCTTTAGGTTCCATAATTCTAAGATAAGGTCAAATCATGGTGGGAGGAATCTGTAATCTCTCAGGGATCCCTAATGTATCGATTTCAATAGAAACTGGAAAACTTCAAGAAACACCTCAAGGAATGGAACAAGACAATTTTTGGAAATATCTTCCAAGCCCAAAAAGACATGGAACAAAGAATGAGACAAATACTATAGGAAATTATAACTCAAGACTGCTCAAAGGAATTAAAAGAAGAATTGTATGCACAAGAAGAGATTTTGTGGAGGAAAAATTCCAGAGTTCAATGGCTCAGAGAGGGGGAGAAGAACACAAAATTGTTTCGTTGATCAATGGTACAAAGGCTCCAAAATAACCGCATAAAAAAATTGGAAGGATAACAAGGAAAACCCATCATGGGTCATCGGGGCATTGAGCGGGAACTAGTTAATTTCTACCAAGATATACTCTCGTATTATTGTCCCGACAGATCGCATGTCATTAAGAAGGTAACATGGAATATCTCCCATTTGATAACAGTAGAACAAAATTCCAACCTCCTTAGACCTATCCCTTAGGAAGAAGTAGACTTTTGGCACATGCCATTTTGGGAAAAGCGTGGCAATTAATTAAGGCAATTAGGAAATGGACCAAATAAAGAGCGTGTGTCTGAAAACCTTGAAAAGCAGTGCCAAGAAATCGTGAAAGTAAAAGAAAGGAATAAAGATGCGGATAAATGAGGAAAACAATTGGATTTTGGACCAACCGTGATCAGGGAGTTAGAAAGTGGAAAAATCTATTCGACCTAGGGTTAGTGGGTTAGGGTTTTGGTCAATTTTGTAACTGGTAATTAACCCCCTTTTGTAATATAAATATGTGTTGTGAGATAGTGGAGATATGTGAGGAGATAGAGATATGATGAGATAGAGACAAACAAATAKATGTATGTTAGATCAAGCATTGTAATCGAGGGTAAAGTTGTCATTCATGAGGTGTGGAGATTACTGCGATCTTCTCAATCTCAAATGTAATGCACACAACRTTGTAACATTGATGYAGAATAATAAAAGAGCCAAGAAAACCAGATATTTGTGGACGTAGCCAAAGGGGGGTAATTGTGTCTATATGTGGAATGCTTATGGTATTTCTTGCAAATGTTTAGTTATGATKAATGGATTAATCTTTCAGTAGTAAAATGTAGCGCACAATAGAGTGACTTGGATAATTACTGCAGAATAAACCCCAAATGAATGAAACTGATTATTGAATGGTAGATATGAGATGTAATGATGTGTTGATGTAAGAGAATAAAAAATATGATGTCTTTTGAGGTAGAAATAATGTCTCCCATCCCCACAAAAGTCTCCCTTCCAAGACAGTAGACATATGGGTCCTCCAGTCATAAATAAGTCAACTCGGGTGAGGCTAAATTTTTCACTCTGTGCGCAGTGTTTCCTTCTGGTCTTCAGAAAGCTCAATGGTTTGCAGGGTTTTGTTGGAAACCTAAAGTAGAACCCAGGTCAACCCATAAACCTCCAACAAATGGATTTGGTTTTGGTTCGAACCTAGAAGAATAGATTGGAAGGGACTTATTGAGATGAATAGTGAAGAAAATGAAGGATTAGAAGGGGATGTTCAAACCGTGGAACCCAACTAAATAGAATATTGAATGATAGATGACAACAAAAGAGCTCGAATTTTCACAGAAATACAATAGAAACCCTAAGTCTACATTGCGCCAATATTTGGAGAGGTACATATTTACTAATCTTCATGAAACATTTTTCTATGAATTTCCACATTTTCAAAAAGAGTGGATACTGAGATTAAAAGATAGAGATAGAGATATGAGTGGATATCACTATCACTAGAGGATATAGATATATGATGAGATAGAGACATACAGACAAATGTATGTTATATCGAGCATTGTAATCGAGGTTAAGGTTGTCATTCATGAGTTGTCGAGCTTACTGTGATATTGTCAACCTCAAATGTAATGTGCGCAACATTGTAACCTTGATGCAAAATAATAAAAGAGTTAAAAAGACAAATATTTGTGGATGTATCCCAAGGGGGGTGAACCACGGTAAATTTTGTGTCTCTGTGTGGAATGCTTATGTTATTTCTTGCAAATTTTTAGCTATGATGAATGGATTAATCTTTCAGTAGTAAAATGTAGCGCACAATAGAGTAACCTAGATAATTATTGTAGAATAAACCCCAAATGATTGCAACTGATTATTGAATGGTAGATATTAGATGTAATGATGTGTTGATGTAATAGAATAAAAAATATGATGTGTTTTGAGGTAGAAATAATGTCTCTCGTCCCACAGAAGTCTCCCTTCAAAGACTGCAGACATCTAGGTCCTATGGTCACCCATAAGCCATCTCGGGTGAGACTACATTTTTCACTATGTGCGTAGTGTTTCCTTCTAGTATTCAGAAGGGTCGATGGTTTGCAGGGTTTTGTTGGAAACCTAAAGTAGAACCCAGGTCATCCCATAAACCTCCAACAAATGGTTATGTTGTTGTCTGGAATCTAGAAGGGCAGATTAGAAGGGACTTGCTGAGAAGAAAAATGAAGAGAATGAAGGATTAGAAGGGGATGTTCACACCATGAAACCCAACTAAATAGGATATTGAACGATGGATGACACAAAACGAGCTCGAATTTGCATAGAAATACAATAGAAACCCTAAGTATACACCGCACCAATATTTGGAGACATATGTATTTACTGATCTTCATGAGACATATTTCTATGAATTTACACATTTTATACAAGAGTGTATACTGAGATTAAAATATACTCACCCAACTTATTGGATAAGACCAGTAGAATGGACTGTTGAAAATGTTGCACATCTACAAAAAGTCAACAACAAATTCACGCACGCAGTTGATTTCTGGATAGATAACATCATTACAGGATTCATTATCGAGTTTGCAGTTGATACTGCAAAATCATACACTACTTCATAGCATGAGTTTTTGAAGGGTCCAAGAGGAAGGTATACTAGATCACTCGATACATCAATCAATATTTTTTTGCATGATAAAGGTGTGATGAGAATGGAGTCTAACATCTAAATAAATTTGTGCACATGGGAGACTGGGGGAAACACTAAGGACGATCTCAAACATGTAGAGGGATTTGGATAGAGGTAAGAAGAAGGAAATAATGGACCCCATTATGATGGATGAAGAACATATCAAGGACATAATGGAAAAAGAGGGAATGACACAGAGAAGAAGACCCTACCAATATAATATTAATAGGAAAAAGAGAGCAGTAGCTGAGAGAGAAGGCTTGGAAAGTGATGAAGAAGAGGTAGAGGATCTTTGTGCTATAGAGCAGATTGAGGAAATCCTGTGCGCCAAATATGACAAAAAAAAAAAAGTCAGGGGTCCCTTCTCAAATTCTTCAAAAATGTTGGAAGCAAGCCAAGTAAGTGGAAGTTAACGAAAAATGTGCAGTAGGAGGGCTGGTCGTACTCTAGAACCCTTCCACGGTACTGATGGAGGGATTCTTCACCTCCAATTGGACCATCACTACCTCCTTCCGACTCATAGGCTCGAACAAGTCATGCTTCATCACGAATGTCTACGGCCCTGCAACCCCATGACATAAGGACGCCTTCCTACATCACCTGGAATGGATTGCCAATAATATCGACAATCAACGCTAGATCCTTGGGGGCAAATTTAATATGATAATCGGTCTGTAGGAAAATAAGGGTGGCACATGAAGACTAGGTAATGGCAGTGAGAAGTTCCACCGAATCATTGGTCTGTTGAATCTCATTGACGTAGAAATGGATAATGGACCCTTCGCCTGGTCCAATCGATTCTCGTGGACACAAAATGTATCATGTAGGTTAGACTACTTCTTAATCTCTGAACCCTTCATGTTGGATGGCCTCGCTTGGAATGTCACTATGATCGACACTCCAGGATCCGATCATTGGCCGATACTCCTTTCGATAAGTATCAATGGAACCCCAAGAAGGAAACCCTTTCGCTTTGAATTTTTTTGGCTGAAACACCTGGAATTTCAAGCCAACATAAAACTCTAGTGGAAATAAGACGCGATCACTACAGGCACTCCTATGCACAAATTTCAACAGAAGCTAAAAAACCTCAAGTAACACTTAAAGGCATGGAATAAAACTACTTTTGGTAACATTTTCCAAGCTCATAAATCCTCAACCATCATATTCAAGACCTCCAACAACAAATCCAGACACAAGGCCTTACTGATTCCCTAAAGGAGCAAGAATCCCTACTCAACATTCAGATGGCTAAAAGACGGGCGTAGGAAGAAACTCTTTGGAGGAAGAAATACCGAATCCAATGGCTCAAAGAGGGATAAAGAAAAAACAAAGTTTTCCACATATCCATGCTCCAACGTCGTCATACTAATCGTATCACTCACCTAGTCTCGGACAAAGGCTTGGAAATACAATAAAGCACGTAGATATAAAAAAGGAACTATTGTCTTACTACAAGAACCTTCTTATTGAACCCCTTATAGATCTCACTCGAGCTATCGATTCAATCCTCTAGCATATTCCAAAGGAGGTAACCAATGAACATAACAAGGCCTTGATATGTCTTATTACCCAAGAAGAAGTGGATCAAGCCCTTAGGGATACTCCAACAAGAAAATCCCCTTGGCCCGACGTGTTCACTTCGGACTTCTTCCATCATTGTTGGGACATTATCTGAGAATAAGTCTGGGAAATTATACAGGATTACAGAAAATTGAGGTAGGTCTTACATGCACTCAACTCCACCTTCACCACTCTCATTCCTAAAGAGAACAATTTTACCTCCCCAACCCACTTCCGACCCATTGTACTTTGTAATGTGATCTACAAGTTTATCACGAAGGTCAAAGCCAAGTGTCTTAAAACTATCCTACCATTCATCATCTCTTCCGAACAGTCAGGGTACATGGAAGGTAGACAGATCCTGGACAACATCATTTTGGCTCACGAAGTAATCCACTCACTTCATGTGACCAAGTCTCCCGGTATGCTTCTAAAACTAGATATTTCCAAATCTTTTGATAAACTTAGTTGGAATTACTTGGAATCAACCCTTCTAGCATTTTTATTTGATTCTTCTTGGGTCTCCTGGATTGTCAATCTCACATCCTCAACCTTGTTCTCTATCTTAGTCAATGGCGTCCCTTCCAAGCCTTTCTCTCCCTCTAGAGGAATAAGACAAGGGGATCCACTTTTTCCCTTTCTCTTCATCTTAATGGTGGAAGGGATGAATAGATCCATTAAGGAAACCATCACTGATCACTCCCTTTCAGGACTCACCCCCCATGGAATATATCCACCCATTTCGCATAGTTAGTTCATGGATGACATTTTGTTGATGGGAATCCCCACAATTTGTGAATCTCTCTGAATTCATACAATGATCAACCTTTTCTGTGAGGCTTTGGGCATGGAATTTAACCTCTCTAAATCCTAAATATTTTTCTTCAACACTCCTATCCAGATCCAACATCACATTATGCAACTCTTGGGGTTCACCTGGATCTTCCTCCCCCTCCAAGTATCTTGGCCTCCCCCTTATTGATAATCCGCTAAGGAACACTTCTTGGGAAGATCTGCTTTCCAACTTCAAGAAAAAACTGACCTCTTGGACCTTCCACTCCCTCAATCTTCCTGGTCACCTCATCCTCCTTAAGTCTATCCTTCAAGCCCTCCCAATATATTCCTTCTCAGTGCTTGCATCTCCAAGATTTATCCTCAACACTTTAAGAAATATTCAAAGGAACTTCCTTTAGCAAGGATCCGAAGAGGGACGCAAATGGGCTCTAGTCAGTTGGTAGAAAACGTGTAGATGAAAGTACACATGGGGAATCGATCTCAAATATCCATCCATCCTCAATAAAGTACGCAGTGAAAAAATATGGTGGAGATGGTTAAAGAGGCCGCAAGACCACTGGGTGTGTCTCTGGAGGAAAAAGTACATTTCTTCCATTCCGAAAAATGATCTAATGAGATGTAATGGTCAACGCCCTGGATCTCTCATCTAGAATGCAGTAAGGAAAAACAAGGGGTTGGTAACATATCATGCTTTCTGGGAACTACAAGGAGGAACCTCAGCCTTATTCTAGAGCAACTTCTGGAAACAACTTCCAGCCCTGAACAAGCAACCCAATCTGCATACTTTCATTCCCTTCGTGACAGGTGCAGGTCTTCAAAAGGTTGTCGACTTCTAGATTCTAGAAGACAACAGAGAGACCTGGTGCAAATGGGAAAAAACTCATGAATAGCTGCATATCCCTCTCAAGATAAATATCCAACCACTTCTAGATCAGCTCAATTCTAGGAGAGTCTTCAACCAACAGGGGGAGGACATTCTAAGGTGGGGACTCTCCAATACTGTCACCTACAACCTCGAAGAAGCTTATTTTTTAGTGAAGGACATAACTCCCTCCCAAAAGAGGTAATTTGGAACAAAATATGGGGTGCAAAGCTATGGCCAAAAATCAGTACCTTCCTTTAGTTAGAGACGATCCATAGTATCCTCACCTAAGATAATCTRATGAAAAGAGGCTTTATAGGACCCTCCTAGTGTCACCTTTGTTGTAAATATGAAGAGACTCAGAACCACCTTCTCAATATTTTCTCCTACAACTCGCACCTTTGGGACCAATGCACCAACATCATGAGAATATCGGACAAGAATACTGTCAGTATTAGGGAAACAATTGAGGAATGGAGGGATTAAATTTTCCAATATCCCATCTTCAATAGAATTTGGAAGCTTCTACTGGGCTTCATACTCTGGCAGATTATGAAAAAGAAGAATTGTAGAATATTCAAATCCTCCTCCCTGAGCTGGCAAGACGTTTGGGCTAAAATCCACTCCAATATAAAGGAAACAATAAAATTGGACCCATGGATGGATCAGGACCAGATCTTCCTGAATAATGAGCTCATCATCCTCAAGGCTTGGTAATTCCATCTCTCCCCTTCTTTTTCATCCCCCCTCCTAGGTAGCACCTCCAATATCAGCCCCTCCCATTGGGAGGCTTTGCAATTTGCGTATCACAAAATCAATTTCGATGGAGCCTCCAAGGGGAATCCAAGACGGACTGGATATGGGGCAGCTATATGAAATAGTAAAGGGGATATCCTTCACCTCTCAGTGGGGAAATTGGACCATAACACCAACAATGTAATGGAAATTTGGGGATTTCTCAAAGGTCTGCAAGCGACCAAAGTGCACAGGATAAATCTCCTTATAGCAGAAGATGATGCGCAGATAGTTATCAACCTCCTCACTCATCTCCTAAATGGAGCATATTTGGAGAAGATATCCCCAAGATGGAGACTTCTCAACGGGTTGATCAAAATAAAGTCAATCCTTCAGCCTCAGTGGGTTATTCTTCCATCCCACGTCCGAAGAAAAGAAAATCAAGTAGCAGACATGTTGGCAAACTTTTTGGTAGATCTGCAGGAAGGAGACTTTTTCTGTTCTCCAACCTCTTCCTCTACTCACCCCATAGTGATCGCTTGTAGAAACTTGGCACACAACAAGGACCAACCCCCATATGGGGTGACATCAGATATGACAAATGGATGTCCTGATGGGAAAACACTTGGCCACATCTCTCGCCACCCTAAGCCAGCACACACCCCACCCACCTCCACCATTACTCCATGCCTTTAATACAATGGCCTGGAAAATGTTGCGTTCTTTTTATTTCGATCCAGTTTAATGACATGGTGCTCCTGTTTGTAAGAGAATTTATGGATATGGGCTAGCCGAAGGCCCAGTCCCATTGTCCTGCCAAGTTTAGTGGATTTAGGCTAGCAATGGGGAATGTCGTGGCTCATTCGACCCCTTGGCCTCCTGATTCTTGGCCTCCCGAGTCTTGGCCTCCACCAACAATTGATTCAATTTTTTGTCTCTAGGTCAATTTTCCTTGGAGCTCTCAGCCCTTGGAGCCCTACTCTCCTTTCCCGAACGACGATGGCTCTTGGCTCTGGTCTGCTTCCACCGCCTTGCATAACATTACTCTATCTTTCTTTCCTGGGTCTAAGGTGATCTTCCTCATGCCGCACATTCGAGGAAAGTCGAAATGGGGGGAAACCTGGTGTGCTGCAAAAGAGAGAGGTGCACGAGGAGGAGGTAGGAAGGCTCTTCCAAGCTTGCCTCCAGACCCTGCGCGCCCCTCCACCCTAGAGTATCTCCCAAATTCTCCTCATGTCTTATCCCCGAACAATTCTCCCAATCGGGCCACTTGTCCAGGTTTGCTTCCTTTGTCTTCTCCCAACGTCTGTCGAGTCGAATGGATAAACAACCAGGGAAACTACCTGGTCTTCATGCCAAAACTCAGCCCATCACCCCCCAACCAGCATCTGCCTTCACCTCTCCATCCTACTCCCTCCACTTTGTCTGTCCCTTTCACTTCTTTGTCCTCTCCACTTCCTTCTCCCGACTCCCCCACCTCCTCTTCTGATTTAACTCTACTAGCTCCGCCACCTCCTGTTTGCACCCACTACATTGGGAATGAAGTTATCATGGACTCTCTGGATGTCATCAAGTGAGTGATGGAGGATGTCATGAGCGTCGTCACTGCAAAGCAACAAAAAGAAGTAGAAAGGACATGTTGTGAGGAACACATGATGACTTTTCTACAGGATCTCAGGCAAGCTATTTTGAACACAAGTGCGCCCAACACGGAACCTATGCAAGACCAAAGGCATGATCAGAGGCTCGACCCCAGCTCAGGATAACCTCTTCTCACTCAGGTTTTCTTCAGGTTGATGCATCCCGATAGTTTAATTTAGAAGTTATATGCCCTATGCAGCATCTCAGTCCTAGGATTTTACAGATTTAGCTTGTATCAGTTTTTGTATCTTGGTATGGATAGTGTAGCAGGACGTAGTGTCTCCCTGCGTGGCATTTTAGAACTAGTTTTGTACATTTCAGGATCACTTCAGTTTTTTAAGTCTTGCATGGTTACTGTGAATTTTAATGGCCGCATGGCAGCTTTGGTTTCCCACCAGGAAAAAGATATCACAGCCACTTGGAACAGTATGACATATGTAACTCTCACTGTTTAGTAGGCTTTAAATAATTTCTAACTTACAAAAAAAAAAAAAATCTAATCTTAAGTTTGCAGTTAAGCCACACACCCAATTGGTGCATGAGACCCCCTTATTAGTGGACTAAATGACTTCTTTGGATTTGAACCTATGATATGATATTTTAGTAGAAAGACATATACTTAACCATTAAAACAATATACTTATTATAAGATATTGGACTGGTCATCGAAATTCAAGTTTTGGGGAGGCGGTGTATTCACGTCAATATGTTGCCAAAGCCACTTGCTATCATTTTCTCCACTTCCACTTCCAGAGAGTTTCCATCCATCTACCTCCGAGGAAAGAGTTTGTCTGCGCTGCCATATGTATCTCTCTCCCACACAAATGGAAGCGTAAATATTGTACTCTTCCCCCAATCTTGGGGGAAGAGTACAATATGTATCTCATACCACGAAAGGGATCCCACACACATAGACGAGCAGCATCTGAATTCGAAAACTCGTGGTGGCATACAATGAATTCCCGATAGGAAAGGATAGCAGACGAAGTCTTCATACCACAGATTCCAGAAACCAAATCTCTTTCTGCCAGATAAGAAAATTACAAAATCCAGCAACAAATGTTAAAAAGAGAACAATGGAATCTGTCTGCAACAACTAACTTACTTACCTGAGTTACCTTAGGAATCTGTCTACAACAACTAACAACTAACTTACTTACCTGAGTTCGAACATATAACTAACTTACCTGAGTTCGATGCTTCAGATGTCCCATCGGCAGAAGGAGGGTCTTTGTGATATTCTTCCATTACATCTAATCTGTCATCATGCCTCTCCATCTTTCTAAAACTGACTCTTTGAATGCGCCAGAGAGTTGTGTTCGAAACAATTGGGTTTGTACAGTATTTATAATGAAATACTTTTGTGGGTATTTATAATAATGATTTGGTTTTGTGGGTATTTATAATAATAATAATAATATATTCTTAAGGTCATGGTTAAGTCAAATCAAATTGGTGTATCAGACTTTTTTGTTTGTGGGAGAAGGGACTCCGTCTTTCCAGGAATTTTACTCATAAAATCTATGGAGGTATACATACCCTTACTCTTTCTCGATTTAAACTTATAAAATACAAGATTCAAATTTAGTCCTTAACTTGGAACATTGTTTTTCAATAACTTAACAATTTAATAAAATTAAAAAAAAATGATATTAAATTATTAATTATAACCATATATATTTAATAATTATATTTTAACTATAGTAATAATTTAATTTTAAAATCTTGTTTAAGTGAAATATTAATTTGGTGTATGAAACACTTTGTTTGTGGGACAAGGGAGTCCTTCCTTAATTTGACTACCAAAATTTAAGGTTTTATGGTTTTCCAATTTTACCTAGTAGAAGTCACTATAAATTAATTGACAAACTATTTTTCCTTAGCATGCATTTCCTACTGGGGAATACTTAGCATTTATAGCCTACTATTTCTCAACATTTATACCCTACCACTACTCAACAACCATTAAATTTTCTACTACAAGGCTGCAAGGTGTATGATACACATGTCTCAACATTATCCCACTTGTCATATACCTTGCAAGAGTATAAAGGAAAATGCATCAAATTATGAGCTAAGTGTTAAGGGCCATAACACCCATAGACTCACAACACTACTTGAATTTTTTGTGCTCACCGGTTTTTATCACATTCCCAACCTCTACTATGTCCATAAAGAAATGGTACTCGACATCTATATGTTCTCTCTTCACATGAAAGGTCGATTTCTTACCCAGAAAAATGGAATTGTTACTATCACATTGAACCATAATATCTCTTTGACTTGGCCCTTCTTCTAAACATATTTTCATAATCCAAATAGCCTCCTTACATGCATGCATAGCTACCATATACTATGCCTATGAAAAGAACAAAGTGACGATATCTTATCTCTTGTTCATCCAACTTACTACTCAACCAGACAATCAAAACATGCATATGCTAGTAGATCTTCTTCTATATAGACCCCCTACCAAATTAGAATTCACATAACCATGTATATCCATTATGTGTGGGTCCCCTCAAACATTACTATGATAGAAAATGGAATATTTAGAAGTACTTGGAAAATACCTAAAGACCTGTTCACTATAGCCCACTGTTCACGTCCAAAATTATCCATGAATCGAATTAAGACTCCCATTTCTTGGTCAATGTTTGGTCTAGTACAAACCACAACATACATCAAAATACCAACTACACTAACACAAGGAACATAAGCCATATTGTTTATTGTTGAAAGTGTTGTAGGACATTGCTCTGAAATCTTAATTCCCACAAAAAATTACATGAGTGGGTTGGAAGAATTGCTAAAGAATAATGTGAAGAACAAGTTATGGAGGAGTGAATGTTATTCAATAAATAAAAGGAAATATTTTACGACAATTTTCATGATGGGTTCTTCAACACAATAMCAACGTTGATGMAAAAATTCCTCTTAGACAAAGGCCTCTTCACTCACCACCACCAAACTCTGAKTGGTAAAAGAGACATAGTGAATGAGAAACGTTTTTAGAAGTAGATTGCAAAGACACACTACAAGCTTGAGATTTCTTCTTAAAGAAATGAACATGGYCGTCATCTGTATTCTGATAGTTTTAATAGTTGAATTGAATTTGAAGTAACATGTAGGAGGKTTTGAAGTCATAAGCAGAGACCAACCAAATGCCTATAAATATATCCTCAAGGTCGTCAAACCATTTCCTTTGATATTTCTTCTTAAAGAAATGAACATGGTGAAACTGATCCTGAGAGGGCATAGATTAAGACATAGTCTTCAATCTTTTCTTTAATCATCTTCATGGGTGGCTCATCATATTCAACTGCATGAGCATAGTGTCTTTTGTTATTTCTCTTTCTGCCAGATAAGAAAATCTCTTTCTGCCAGATAAGAAAATTACAAAATCCAGCAACAAAATTACAAAATCCAGCAACGAAATCCARCAACAAATGGAATCTGTCTGCAATAACTCAGAACAGATAACTAACTTACCTGAGTTCGATGCTTYAGATGTCCCATCGGCARAAGAAGGGTCTTTGTGATATTCTTCCATTACATCTAATCTGTGATCATGCCTTTCCATCTTTTTAAAACTGACTCTTGAATGCACCAGATAGTTGTGTTTGAAACAATTGGGTTTGGGCAGTATTTATAATAAAATAGTTTCCTTTTATTAGGGTTTTGTGGGTATTCATAATAATAATAATAATATATTTTTAAGGTCACCGTTAAGTTACACCAAATTGGTGTATGACACTCTCTTGTTTGTGGGACAAGGGATCACCTCCTCTCATATATACCCTTACTCTCTCTGGATTTAAACTTATGAAATACAAAATTCAAATTTAGTTCTTAGGTTCGAACATTGTTTTTCAATAACTTAACAATTTAATAAAATTTAAAAAACATGATATTAAATTATTAATTATAACCATATATATTTAATAATTATATTTTAACTGTAGTAATAATTTAATTTTAAAGTCTTATTTAAGTGAAATATTAGTTTGGTGTATGAGAGGGTTTGTTTGTGATACAAGAGACTCCTTCCTCAATTTGACTACCAAAGTTTAAGGAGGTTTACATACATAGAATTATTATTAATAATCAATATATTTTGTACGGTTAAAGATATATCGATAAAAGTGAATTAAAATTTATTATTTTTAAAAGTTTATTTTTAAGCTAAGTATAGTTCCACTTTAATATATTATTTTTTTTAAATTTTAATGATTTAGATCTTCAAAGGAGGTAGGAGTGGGTGAAAGTCTTCATGATCTTAATATATTGTCATGTTGACATTAATAACAATATCGTACCACTGTGTCCAAAATTCTCCCCCTTGGGCGTTGATGGCAACCTTTTCTTTTTGAAATATTTTATTTCTGTTGCTTATCAATTTCCTTCCCCAGGGGATATTTCTTCGATCCCCTTGTGGCAATGCTCCCCGTGACCATGTGCCCCTTTTCTTCTGATATCATTTTTATGGTTTTAGTGAGGTTTGTGAATTACTCTGAATTTCTATCGAATATTTTCAAAAGTACTCTTGGGAAAAGGTTTTGTGAATATGTCTGCAATTTGTTCTTTGGTGTCTACATACACAATTTTAACCACTTCAGCTTGATCTTTTAGAAAATGGTATCTAATTGGGATGTGTTTGGTTTTAGAATGCATTACTATATTTTTCGAGATACTTATGGCACTAGTGTTATCACAATTAATAAATATGAGATTATTATATCTTATTTGTAGATCTTCTATTGTTTGCTTCATCCAAAGAATTTGTGTGCAACAAGATGCAACGACAATTGTAGATAGTGATGTGGATTTTTGTTTCTTACTTAGCCATGCTACCAGAAATTTTCCTAGAAAAAATGCTCCTCCACTTGTGCTTTTTTTATCATCTATACTACCTACCCAATCTGCATTAGTGTATATAGTTAGATCGAAATCTTTATCTTTTGGATACCATAATCCAAGTTCTAAGGTGCCTTTAAGATATCTGAATATTCTCTTTACTAATTTTAAGTGAGTTTCTTTAGGTGTATATTGAAATATCCCCATGAGTCCTATAGTCCTTAAGTTACAACTTTATTTTTCAATAACTTAACAATTTAAAAAAAAATCATATTAAATTATTAATTATAACCATATATATTTAATAATTATATTATAACCATATATATTTAATAATTATATTATAACCATGATAATAATTTAATTTTAAGGTCTTGTTTAAATGAAACATTAATTTGGTGTATGAGACTCTTTGTTTGTGGGATAAGGGACTACTTTCTTATTTTGAACGGAGGTTTACATACATATAATTATTATCAATAATTAATATATTTTATATATACATATAATTATTATTAATAATTAGTATATTTTGTATGGTTAGAGATATATCGATAAAAGTGATTTTTTTTTTTTTTTTAGAAGTTTATTTTTAAGCTAGTTATAGTTCCACTTTAATATATTATTTTTTTAAAATTTTAATGACTTAGATCTTCAAGGGCAGTAGGAGTGGGTGGGAGTATTTATGATCTCACCAAGAACAAGTTGGGCATTGTAGGAGTGGGTGGAAGGTGGAAGTCTTCATGATCTTAGAGGGAACAAGTTGATTCATTGTGTCTAGGGCTTGGGGTGAGATCTAACAACCTAGCCAAGGCCTACTCCTTATAGTGTGGATTAAATAATGTGAGATCTCAAGGAATGAAAGAATTAATGGTCTTCTCCTATTTATGATCTTCATTTGTGTTATTTAGATGTAATTTTTTTTTAAATTTCCCAATTTGTTTAACTATTTAAAAATAATATTAAACCATTATTTTATTTATTATTATTTTTCTAATCTTTCAATTTTATAAATTTATTATTTAATTTAACCTTTTCTTCATTAAATTTCTCCTTTTTATTCTATAACTTTATTATTTTTTTATTCTAAAACTTTATTAATTAAACCATATTAATATCACTTTTATGGAATTTTGCTAAAATTTTATTTTATTTTTTTATTCTATAACTTTATTATTTTTTTATTCTAAAACTTTATTAATTAAACCATATTAATATCACTTTTGATGGAATTTTGCTAAAATTTTATTTTATTTTAATTTACCTCAGGATATTTTATATTTTAATATATATTAATAAATTATAATA
>SNQJ01S0028355.1:89816-104191 GCA_010110895.2 Picea sitchensis
GGTGAATCAACATTATTGTTTTCTTTCATGGATGGCTCTATCACGCCTTTTCAATTTAAAGCTATGTAACCATAATTGTGGAATTTGTAACATTCAATATTGCGAGGAGCCACATAAGCACTAATTTCTCAAACATTTCTTCCATATGCTTTGTAGTCTACAACTTTATGTTGAAATTTAGAAAAATAAAAATAGTAACCATAAAAGGAACTTTGATACCTGGGAGTATATGATCCTCTCTGTGATGTATTCCTTCTAAATTCATGCCTTGGCTAATCATGATTATAGTTGAATATTCTTTGTTATTTGAAAGTAGATGGTCTTCTTGAAAATGTATACTTCCTCTTGGACTCATGTTGACTATGATTCCTTCCTTTAAGTACTTCTGCATAACTATTAACATTTTCTTCATTCTTCCTTTCTGGTAACCTATGACATTTCTCTTCAACTTTCTTTCTTGATGATGTGAATGCTTCTTCAATGTTTTTACTAATCTTGATAACTTTTACTCTCAACATGAAAACCTATTCTTCAAGCTTCTCAACCTCTTCTTCTTTCTTCATCATTTGATTCTTCATTACTTCTTCCATTCTCTCTGCCTCTTCAAGTTGTATCTTCAAGGAGATGATTTCTTCTTCAAGTTTTCTTTCTTGTCGACTGAATTCTGCTTCATGATTTGTTTCCTTTTCAATCTCACGATTGTCTTCTATTTCATTGGGCATTTGTTTCTCATCACTTCCAATATTCAAATAAGGGAATTCAATTTCAAGATGTCCTACTTCTTCACAATTAAATAAAAAATACTCACCTTTGTTGACTTCTTTATCATTTGAGTTGTCACATGCTTCATTCTCTTTTGTTCCTTGCCTTAAGTAAAGATCTTGTAGGTTGTCCCAAAGTTGTTTGGCTGATGCACACTGTCCTAATTGAGTTAGGTAATCCTTTCATGATAAAATCCATTGTTATCATGTTGTTCCTTTTCAATTCCTTCTTGGTTGTAGTCTTCAGAGACTTATTTGTAGCTGTGCACCCTATCTCAGTTGATCGCCAAATATCACATCCATGTGCCTATAGAAATTATTTCATTCTCTTGCTCCATATTTCATATTTTAGGTCATTTTGATGCGGAAGCATCCCTCCACCTCAGAAACGCGCCAACATTCCTTCACATCAACGTGTATTTCATAGAGGGACAGGCATTAACCCTCCCATTTTTTAATTCAAAATATGATCCTATACAGATTTTGTGTTGTAAGGATGTAAGAACTGAGCATTGCCTTTGTATAGGCAGTGGATAGGGTTACCTTAAATGGTTGCTTGTAGCAGTTCTAGCTCATAGTCAGATCTGGATCAAAATTTATGGAATGAAGTCGTAGAAGTATGGTGTCATAACTAAGATAGTGATAACACTAAGGCGGTGAAGAGGATAAGCTTGTAGAGCCTTCTTTTGAAAAGATGAGAGACATAGAGCTTAAGAGAGAAGGTCTTAGAAGAAGAACTTGAGATAGAGTTAGATTAGGAGAGCTTGAGAGAACTGGGACTCTGTTATAGTCCATTTTTTGTAAACATCTGTATAGACATATAGAGATAATAGAAAAGTAGTTTTTCCTGCACATGGTATTTTTATGTATTTGTGTTCATTGTTATGATTTTACATGTCATTCATGTTTTGAATGTATGAACTGGTGAAGTATTGTATGAGTTTCATTTTTTTATCGTCTTTGAGTTTCAAGTGCAAGGAGTGGACGTTGTCTGCAAGGATTACATTGACATAGGTGAGTTAACCTCATGAAAGATCAGGAGAGATATCATTCAACCTTCATCAGCATAAGTGCAAGGGGTGCATAGAAAGAACTATGTGTTGAGTTTAAAGAGTAACAAAGATCTTGAATACTCTGTAAAGAGGAGCTTTGCAAGGTGTGCTTCGAGCAAGGAGAACACCAGGAGGGAGAGGAGAATTTATTTTCAATAAATCCTTTGGATCCGAGTTTGATGAAATCCCAGAAACGCAAGGAGTGCATGGGAGATCGAAATCTTCAAGGAGATCAAGCTCAGAAGGGATGATGCAAAGAGTGAATAGGAGATGAACTTGTTCCAAGTCCAAAAGATCAGGAGGGATAACATTTAAAAGAGTGTAAGTGAGACCCAAGATTGTTGGATTTGTAGGAGAAAGTTCAAAGGTCGAGACCTTTGAACACTGACTTAATCTTCCAATTTGGAAGAAGTAAAAGTATCCGGAGGAGGAGCAACAGTAGGCATTAGATTGGTTATGGGAAGGAACCTAGACCATTATATCAACATCCAGTGACATAAGGAAGCGTAGAGGAGGAAACATATCTAAATTGTTAGATCTGAGTGAAACCGACAATCGTCTCATCAAGGTGAAGTGCATGGGTTTTAACCCTTGTGTACATAGAAAGGTTGGTCAAAGTTTGAGGAATAAGGTTGACGAAGGTTGAAGAGCCAGAACGYTGAAGTAGAATCTCAACCATTTGATCAGYTGAAGAAAATCTGAGTCGTCATATCACCCGAAGAAAATCTCGAGTGTCGGATTACCAAAGTGAATATGAGTCGTCAGATACTGTAAGCTCAAGCCAAGSAAAGATTGAAACTTGAGGTTCTCGAAGCATGAAGGATCGAAGATCTGAAGCAATTCTACACCGTTAGATCCAAAATGGTACATGTCGGTGCGTTGTGAGATCCAGAGGAAGGAAAAAGGTGAAAGGTTGAAATACCCTAAGCCTGAATAGCCGAAGAGATGAGAGTCGTCGATATGCACGAGGACACTTTTCAATAGATCATGAGCTCTAGGTAAATTTTAGTGGGGTTTCAGTTTAAGAACTGAGATTTCCGAAACTCGAAGACCCGAAGTGAATCTAGACCATCAGATCTAGAAGACACATAGCACAGATCTGAGCACTATGGGTAAAGTCTCGATGTGAATCTGGGTCGTCCGATCTAGAGGAGACGTGGCATAAATATTTGAACTTCGAGTAAGGTCYRAAGTAATTCATAGTCATCATMTTAGGGAAGACGCGAAGGGATCACAACCATTTATCCAGGGTGGACACACATCAATGGATTAAGAAACTCCATCGGTTTGACATTTGAGATCTCCAAAGTCCGAAAATATGAATCAACGAGAAYTGTCGATGTGAATATGTACACATGGCACCAGATCCAAATTTCCAGAAGAAAACAGAGGAGGAAAACTCCGAAGACCGAGAGAAGATCTTGATCATTGATCGAAAAGGGAGTTGTAGGACCATTGATCTAGTTGAGGAGGCCAAAGTCCCTAAGTGGGAGCACAACCATTGATTGGGGAGAGTATGTCTCATCATATCTTCCACTCTAGAAGATAACCAGTCAGCGGTGATGAGGGTTTTCAGAACTGAGGCTCCCAAAGGCCGGATCCACGGAGGAGATCCTAGCCATAGGATCAGGGAGACAAGTGGCAACAGATCATTAAATCCGAAAGATTGGAGTACGGAGGAAAACAAGGTTTGAGATTCTAAATCCCTGAAGCCTAGAATAGCGAAGAGATTGCAACCATTGATTTGGAAGGAAGAGTCAGCTCAAATATATCGTCAATATTGGGAGATCAACGGTCCCATAGAATTTCGGGGATTGAGGGTGTGTGGACTTTAACAGGAAGGATTATGGGGCCAAAACATGCTCAGACATTAAGTTTCCATGAGTGGGCCACAATTTCAACCACGGTTTTAACAAAGGGAATTGTGGCGCTTTGAGGTGAATTGCAGGGTGAAAATCGGGTTGGTCTCAAACCACTCTTGCCCGTGCCCACAATCACATATTTTTGCAAGGTCATATCCAAGGGCCATATGAAGGAAGGGGATAGTGAAAAGAGACTAGCACCCATAAATTGAAGACCACCCAGAGTGCTAGAGAGGGGGTCGCAGGTACCACAGGACCTAGACTTAAAGGAAAGAAAGGGGCATGTGTAGAGTTTGTTGGGTTCAATCAGGAGCTCGAAGAGTCGATCCAACTCAGGAGAAGGAAATATCTAGAGACCGAGAGGTTGCATAAATCTAGGAGGAAAGGGGGGATGCATCAGGTGGTATCAGAGCACATAAATGATATTTGTAGGAAAAGGACATAATTTGATGACATAAAGTGGTATCAGAAGAATGAATTTTTCTTGCAGACAATAGACAAGAAGAAGGTGAAAGGAATTAGGGTATTAATGTTATGTGATAAAGTTGTTGCATGTGCATATAAGTAGAAAAAAATTATACATCCAGGTGAGATGTGACAGAAGATGGAGATGATATCGGATGTAGAGTGACCCATATGATTGCTAAGAGGGCAGGTAGAAGGTGGAAATGGCTACTGAAGGCCTTGAGCATGGTTGAAGAGAAGGTTGCAAGAAGAAATGCAATCCAAAGATGGATATGGAGCTCAATGAGATAAGAACAAGGATGGAATAGCTAGCATTGGAGATGCAACAAGAGGCAAAGGTACACTGGAGGGACGAATGTCCTCTGAATAGGAAGGAAAAATGGCATGTTCAAAATTTGTTGGCCAAAAAGAAGCAAGAAGAGTTGAGAAGGTGGTTGAGGCATGTTGAAAACCTTAGTGACACAGAGGAACATATTCACATATGTGAACTAGAAATTGGGAGACACCTCAGTGATGAGGAGGAGGTGAGATCAGATGAAGATCTCATAAACTACCAGGTGGGAAGAAATGGAATTTCAAGTTTCCATGTGGGAAATGGAAAGAGATCAGTGGAAGGTTTCATATATTGCCAGAGGAATAGTGTTGAAAGTTCAATTCACCAAGTGGGTAATGAGATGGGGTCAATTGATCTCATAGATTGTTAGGTGGGCAAAAGAGAAGTCCCAAATTGTCGGTGGGCGGGTTGAAAGAAATGAGATTGTCAAAAAGTCTCAGGACCTCAGAAGTGGGTTCAGGTCAACAAGGAGTGTTGATAGGTGAAGACTCATGTGGGGTTGAAGACCATATGAATGAAGATTATGAGAAGATAGGAACTTCCACTATCAGAGAAGAAGATCAGAGGAGAATTTTGATTATTGGAGGGATAAAATAATTCTTGCCACATAGCCAAGTGAAGGCCAGTTCACATGGCGAAGGTGCCCGTGCAACAACACAGGAAGGACAACCAACAATGACTTTCACGATGAAGGAGCATATATCAGAATTTTCCCAAGGGGAAGAAGAAGAGGAGTACACAATTGAAATTCTCACTCAATGGGATATAGAATTGAGGATGTTGGAGGATTGGTTGGACAATCCAGAACTAGTAGATGGCTTCCAGAAGACAGTCATGGAAATTTCAAGAGAAGAACATTCGGCAGAATTTCTCAAAATTTTCAGCCAGGAAGCTGAACAGGATTGACTGCAGCACTGGAGCCTATAACAAAAGAGGAAATAGACATCATAAACTTTGTTGAGCTGCATGAGGAACTGGAAACCCTGGAGAGAAGTAGGCATATCCAACGGGCTAATTTGGAGACAGATGGAGGAGCGTACCAACCAGGAGAGCAATTAGAGGAAGATGGAAATATGCCAGTAGGAGAACTGATAGAAGAAAATATGTCAAAGGAGGTGACTGAGCAATAGGTCAGTCAAGAAGAGACTGCATAATTGGAGTCTACAGCAGGGTAGCAAGATAAGGCCACAAGATATGGAGAAAATCATAAGGGGGATCGAGTTGATCTACCCATTGAAGTAAAGGAAGAGTTGTAGCATAGAATACTACATAAGAAGAGTCATCCAATGGAGCAGTTGGATAGGATGATAGAGAAGATCAGGAAGATGATGTTGAGTTCAGTAGAAGCAGTCAGCAAAGGGGAGATGAACATAATAGATCTTTCCATAGCAGCAACAAAAATATAGCTGGAGAGGAGCAAGAGGACAAATCCAAGGGAGAGTTTGGGATCCAGGAGGATTTTAGCACTGGAGAAGAGGATTTCATGAGCAAGGGGTCATGATTTTCCCAGTAGCTTAGTATGACATAGGAGCATCGCTCCACCTCAGCAAAGCTCTAGCATTCCTTCACATCGACACGCATTTCAGAGAGGGAGAGGCATTAACCCTCCCATTTTTTAATTCGAAATATGATTCTATACAGATTTTGTGTTATAAGGATGTAAGAACTGAGCCATTCCTTTGTACCTTAAATGGTTGCTTGTAGCAGTTCTTGGGCATAGTCATGTCTGGATCAACATTTATGGAATGAAGCCATAGAAGTATGGTGTCGTAACTGAGATAGTGATAGCACTAAGGCGGTGAAGAGGATAAGCTCATAGATCCCTCTTTCGAAAAGATGAGACATAGAGAGATTAAGAGAGAAGGTGTTCGAAGGTCTTAGAAGTAGAACTCGAGATAGAGTTAGATTAGGAGAGCTCGAGAGAACTGGGACTCTGTTACAGTCCAATTTTTGTAAACATCTATATAGACACACATAGATAATAGAAAAATATGTTTTCCTGCACATGGTGTGTTTATGTATTTATGTTCATTGTTATGCTTTTACATGTCATTCATGTTTTTAATGTATGAACTAGTGAACTATTGTATGAGTTTCAATCATTTCTCGTCTTTGAGTTTTGAGTGCAAGGAGTGCACGTTGTCTGGAAGGAGTGCGTTGAAAAAGGTGAGTTAACCTCATGAAAGCTCGAGAGAGATATCGTTGAACCTTCATCAACAGAAGTGCAAGGGGTGCACAGAAAGAACTATGTGTTAAGTTAAGAGAGTAACAAAGATTCTGAATACTTTGTAAAGAGGAGCTCAACAAGGTGTGCATCGAGAAAGGAGAATGCTAGGAGGGCGAGAAGAATTTCTTTCTAATAAATCCTTCGGATCTGAGTTTGACAAAATCCCATAAATGCAAGGAGTGTGTGGGAGATCGAAATATTTTAGGAGATCAAGCTCAGAAGGTATAACGCAAAGAGTGCATAGGAGACGAACTTATTCCAAGTCTGAAATCTCAGGAGGGATAACGTTTGTAAGAGTGTAACCGAGACCCAAGATAGTCTGGTTTGCAGGATAAATTTCAAAGGTTGAGACCTTTGAACACTGAATTAATCTTCCAAGTGGGAAGAAGTCAAAATTTCAAGAGGAGGAACGACAAAAACCATCGGATTGGTTGTGGTAAGGATCTTGGATTGTTAGATCAATGTCCAATTACATAAGGAAGCATAGAGGAGGAAAGAGATCTAAATCGTTAGATATGAGCGCAAAGGATCGAAAACCATCTGATAAAGGTGAAGTGCATAGGTTTTAACCCTTGTGTACGCAGAAAGACTGATCAAATTTTGAGGATTGAGTTTGCTGAAGGTCGAAGATTCGGAACCCCGAAGTAGAATCTCAACCATTTGATAAGCCGAAGTAGATCTGAGTTTTCATATCACCCGAAGAAAGTCTCGGGCGTCATATTTCCAAAGTGAATTTAAGCTATTAGATACCGTAAGTTCAAGAGGAGGTAGGCTTGAAACATCTTGAGCTTCTTGAAGTGTGAAGAACCAGAGAGCCGAAGTGATTCTAGACCATTAGATCCAGAAGGGTACGTGTCGATTGGTCATGAGATCGAGAGGAAGGAAAAAGGTGAAAGGTTGAAATATCCGAAGCTTGAATAGTTGAAGATCTAGGAGTCGTCGATCTACACGGGGACACTTGTCAATAGATCATGAGCTTCGAGTAAATTGTAGTGGGGTTTCAATTTGAGAAATGATATTGTCGAAAACCAAAGACTCAAAGTGAATCTGGACCATGGGATCCAAAATACACGTGGCGTAGATCTGAGAACTTCGGGTAAAGTCCTGAAGTGAATTTAGGTCATCTGATCTAGAGGAGACATGGCTTAAATCTGTGAACTTCGGGTAAAGCCTGAAGTAATTCATAATCGTCAGATCAGGGAAGATTTGAAGGGATCACAATCATTGATCCAGGGTGGCCACATGCCAATGGATTAAGAAACTCCAGAGGTTTGAAATTTGAGATCTCCAAAGTCTGTAAATCTGAATCAGCAAGAACCATTGATGTGAAGATGTACACATGGCACCAGATCCAAAGCTCCAGAAGAAAACAGAAGAGGAAAATTCCAAAGACCTAGAGAAGATCTTAAATGATATTGTCGAAAACCAAAGACTCAAAGTGAATCTGGACCATGGGATCCAAAAGACACGTGGCGTAGATCTGAGAACTCTGGGTAAATACCCGAAGTGAATTTAGGTCATCCTGATCAGAGGAGACATGGCGAATCACACAGGAACTGTGTAAAGTCTTGAAGTAATTCATAATCGTCAGATCAGGGAAGATTTGAAGGGATCACAATCATTGATCCAGGGTGGCCACATGTCAATGGATTAAGAAACTCCAGAGGTTTGAAATTTGAGATCTCCAAAGTCTGTAAATCTGAATCAGCAAGAACCATTGATGTGAAGATGTACACATGGCACCAGATCCAAAGCTCCAGAAGAAAACAGAAGAGGAAAATTCCAAAGACCTAGAGAAGATCTCACTCATCGTTGATCAAGAAGGGAGTCATAGGGTCGTTGATCCGTTGAGGAGGCCAAAGTCCCAAAGGGGAAGCACAGTTGTTGATTAGGGAGAGCACGCAGCAAAGCGATATTCCACTCAAAGATAACCAAATGCCAGCGATGAGGGCTTTGACAACCTGAGGTTCTCGGCGATGGATCTGGTGGAGGAGATCCTAGCCATAGGTTCTCAGTGGAGACAAGTGGCAATATATCATTAACTCCAAAAGTTTTGAGTATGGAGGAAAGTGAGTTTTGAGATTCTAAAACTGTGAATCCCGAAATAGCGAAGAGATCGCAGTCGTTGATCCGAAAGGTAGTGCTAAGAACCAAACATCAATATAGTATGAAAAAACCTCAGGAAAAAGTACTCAACGCCTTGAAACAGATAATTTCAGATAATAAGTTCTTCGAGGGGGAACCTCCCTTTACCCCACTTGGGCTGTTCAAGTACAAGATGATTCAAAATGAAAAATGTCTCCCTGGTATATAGGAGACTAGAGGTATAATTACAATTAATGGCCCAAATGACATAAATAAAATAACATTATTAATATAATATGCCCCAATTAAGGGTAATGAGCCAACATTAGGGCTTAACATTCCCTCCCCTTGAGACAAGTGTTGTCCGCAATGCTTGAGTAACTCGAATGCTTCAGATAAAAGACTCATCTTCCAAGTGAAATCTTTTATCGATAGTTTCCATTTAATGAGATACCAAATGGATCTATTCCTTAGGTGGTGAATTCTTGTGTCGTTGATGGCTCGCCCATTATGATTTTTCCTTCCTTGTCAAGTTTTCGAAATATAGTTTGAACTAGGATCTTGCCTGCCTATAACCTTCTTTAAGAAGGAAACATGGAAACTCAAGTGTACTCGTGAAGATGCGTGTAGGCTCCACTTGTATGCCATAGTACCAATCTTTGCAACACCTTATAAGGTCCATAAGATTTCTTGCGATAATTTATTATCCTTCGGTTTCGCTTGAGGGGACATATGTTTGTATGGTTGTAGTCTTAAAAAACACCCAACTCTACTTCAAACTTCTTCACTCATTGATCCGCTTTGTTGTTTCATGCGATTTTGTGCCATGGTCGTTGTCCTTTAAGATTTGGCAATTTGTTGTCGATTCTTGATGTGATATTCCACCTATTGAACCTTAGATTTTCTTTATAGAAGAAGCATGGAAGGAGGGTGGTATCCATAAAGTGCCATAAATGGTGCTCATTTTGTTGCAGTGTGAAAGGAAGTACATACCACCATTCCGCTAAGGTAACCATTTGAACCATATCAGGTGGTTTGTTTATCGAGACAAAAGCAACGGCTAGTAGCCTTCCGTAAATTTCCAGAGTTCACATCCTCAGTTTGGTCCATCGATTGAGGATGATAGGATGAGCTATGAGCCAATTGAGTAATTAAACAGTTAGAAAATAATTCTGTCCAAAATGTCCAATGAATATGGGATATCTGCCACCTACAATAATCTTGGGCTGCCATGTAGCTTTGAACCGTCTCCATGAATGCGTGGGTAACTCAGACTAGCTTTGAAGGGATGAGTGCACAAAAGTGTGCATACTTGGTTGGGTACTATCAATCACCATGATGACTCTTTCCTTCAAACTTTGGTAAACCCCGTGATGAAATCCATGGAAACCCTCCTTCCTACCGAATTTGGGATGGATAATGGTTGTAAAGACCAAATCTTAATTGTTTCCACCTTATTTTGTTGGAAAACCACACATCCTCGGCCATAATAAACCTTGAACATTAGTTTTAAGGCCATCCCAAAAAACCTTCCTTGGCTCTATGGTAGGTTTTCAAAACCAAGAGTGCCCTCCTACCTGAGAGGTGTGCACTCAATAATACCTTTGTTTGAGTTGTGAGTCCTTACATAAATATAAGCGATCTTGTACCATATGAATCATTTTTCCATGTAAATGTATCCATGCAATCGAACTCACAAGAACCTTTGAATGAGAGTCCAATTTTTCGGCCATTTTTCCATTCATCCCTTTGCTTCTATTATCCAATAGGGTTGGATGATCGAGAGAGCACAAAGAAAAAGGCTTCAACATCTTCATCCTTTGTTGAGAGTGCATCCGCCAGCCAACATTTTGCTTCCCCTTTTATATAGATTCCATTTCAAATCATATATCCTAAATATCTTGGTTACCCATTTTGTTGTTCTCTCAAGATAGTCTTTGTTCCAAGAAGTATTTAAGACTATCATGATCTATTTTGACCTTGAAGTGCCTACTCATTAGGTAAGGACGCCATTTTTTCAACGATGTAGTATTTCCATCATTTCCTCTTTCTCATAAATGGGTTTTTAAAGTCCCTTCCTTTGAGTGGTCGACTTCAAAATCCAGGGCCCTTCCTTCTCGCATTAGGATAGCACCAATTCAATTCTCCATGCATCACATTCCACAATAAAGGTTTTTGTGAAGTCCTGAGTGGTCAAGACAGGAGCTTAAAGAGGTGATGTGCAAATCACCTCTTTAAGTTGTTCAAAATATTTAGTTGCCTCTGAGTCCATGAAATGATCCTTCTTAGTTAGTGTCGTTAAAGGTGCTGCTATTCTTCCATAGTTCAACAAACTTAAGGTAGTAACTGTCAAAACCCAAAAATCCTAAGATTTTTTAATGTTTTGGGAATCACCATCCATCATGGCCTTAATCTTGTTAGGGTTCACCTTGACACCTTCATGACATACAATATGACCCAAATACTCTACTCCTTTTACTCCAAAGAAACATTTGGATGGTTTGGCATATAGTTGTTGCCTCTTTAGTAGTTGTAGCACCTTGTCAACATGTTGCATGATCCTCCCAAGACTTGCTATAGATTAGTATATCATCAAAAAATACTAACATAAATTTTTCAAGAAAGGGCTTGAAATGGAATTCATCAACCCTTGGAATGTAGGGAAGGTGCATTTGTGGTGTCAAAAGGCATGACCAAAAAATTATAATGGCCTTCATGAGTTCGGAATGTTGTTTTAGATATTTTCTTCCTTCATTCTAATCCGATGGATCACCCAACTTAAGATCCAATTTGTGAAATAGATTGCTCCATGTAGTTCATCTATCAATTCATCAATCACTCTGGAATGGGAAACTTATCTCAATAGTGATCTTGTTGAGCTCTCTATAATCTGTAGACACATACGCCATGAGTTATCTTTCTGAATACCATTACCACCTGTGCGTAGTAAGAACTTTGGCTAGGCTCCATAATGCCAAAATTTCTTAGCATTTCTTCAACCATGCTACCAATTTCACCTTTCTAGGCATGAAGGGTATCCTAGATGGCCCGATGTTAGGAGGAACACCCCCGTGAATTGTGGGCAAATTTCATGATCATGATTTTGGAGTGGGAGGGAGACCTTTGGGAATATCTTCAAATACTTTGAATGCTTAATAACGATCCTTTGGAGATCTTGAGGACTAGATGGGTTTAGATGTTCGAACATCTAGCGAGCATAGTTGCGCAATAATGCCTTGATGCCCCTTTTTCAATAATTCTTTCCATGCCAAGTTAGAGCTTATCACCTTACCAGTTTCCCTGTGATACCTCTTTAACCACCTTTCCTTCCAATGAAAATTCTATGAAAAAGTTTGAAAATAAAAAGTCATTGTTCCTAATGATTGTAACCATTGGATTCCTCAGTACAACATCTCCAGCAGACCACCCATGGGTATAGAAATCATTGGACTATTCATTACATATTCCCCATAGTAAGATTGATCTTATTGCATTTTCTCGAAAGCAATTGATAGTTCCTCCATCCGCAATCATTACTTTAAACCTCGTGCCGGATATACAAAAAAATTGAGATCTTTGGCTAATTTATCGTGAATGAAATTAAGAGTACTTCCATTTAATCAATTAGGACTACACCTTTTTCTTTTTGATGTATCCCCAATCTAGGTGGGTTTGAGGAGTGCTAATTCCGTACCCAATGCATTACACGACATCGCGGGAGTCAACTCTTCGATGAAATTGCTTCCACGCTTTCATCTTGAGATGGTTCTTTTCTCGTTCTTCTTCCCTCTCACATGTAGAATAATTTCTTCTCAACACACTTATGTCCCCATCGTACTTGTTGTCGCAATTAAAGCATAAACCTTTGCTTTTCTTTTCCTCCAATTGTTGAGGTGTCAACCTTGTAGGTTGAGGTGTTTTAGGAGAGAAGGAGTATTGTTCTCTATAGATGTTAGGATAGTTCCTTCTAGTACATAGCCATATTTTTACTTTCAACATTTCTGCCACCTTAAATGCATTCTCCAATGATTTGGGTTCCCAAAGGCGAGCTTCATGTTGAATAAGTTGTCCTTTAAAGTTCCTATGAATACATCAATCAAGTGCTCATCTCGAATATCTAAGCATCTTTATATTCATCTTTGAAAGTTCTCAATGTGCTCTAGAATCGAACCCTTTTCTTGAGATTTATCAATTGAGAAAGAAGTGTTCAAAATCTGGACCAGGGGGGGGTCAAATTTTGCTCAAATTTCAAAGTGATCTGAATGCAACAAAAATACCCATTAAGGCCCTGCCCCATCTTCTTGATTCGAGTGGTATATTTACTTTCTCAAACTTGAAATCAGATGGAGAAAGGCTATGACTGTTCGCCAAGCCGTAAAGGCAAAAATTTGATGTCGACTATACCGTCTCATATACTGCATATCTGCATTTGGCCCGATGTATGTGTCCAGACAGACACATGGTGGCTCCAGAGATGACACGTGTTAGAAGATTTGGCTTTTGAGCATGACAAAATTCAAAGGTGACACATGTCACCACCGGAAGGGTGACATGTTATACGATGATCGCCAACATCCCGACGCGGGCTCAAACAGATCGGCAGACGTCAACATCTGACGTGGCTCAAATGACGTGGCAGGTGACAAAGCGTACGGAAACGACGTGTGGCAGATGACGTGGGGTGAATCAACAATGGACATGTGGCATATTCTGGTTGGTTGACGTGGACGAATCATCGGTTGACATGTGGCATGCATCGGTTGGATGTAGAGGTGCCATGTGGCCCAATCATAGGCTACCACGTGGCACCTCGGTTTTGGTTAATATGGTTGTTTAAAAAGTTTTATGGAGTCCGGGGGATTCGAACCCTGGACCTCCCCACCGGCTACGCCTTAACAAACTATGCCCAACCATTACACCACCATTCATTTCTTATTATATGTATGCATTTGATTTTATTTAAAATTGACATATGTAATATTTGGCGGGGGGTCGGGCCGGGGCTAAGCCCCGACCCGTGTTCCTATTGATTTACCATATGACCAATATTTATATCCATGTACACGCCATTCAAACAGGAGTCAAAATCCCGTGGTTTTGGTGTAACTCATATAACTGTGTGTTTGTGCACGGGTTTATATATAATCCGTGGTCGTTTTGATTTACATATGACCTATTGTAATGTATATTGCGCGCGGTTATAAACGGAGTGCGGTTACATTGTAGTTGTGAATGGTTGGTGCGTGGGGTTTTGGTATATCCCTCGGTCATATACCTTTGTGCCATGTGACCGTAACTTAATGCACGGGGAGTTGGAGCGGTTAAACCGTTTGGCCCCTTTTTCCAACACGTGAGGTCATATGGCCCATGTGCCCAGGTGCTAGGCGATTAGGGGCTGGAGGTGCCCTAACCGTTCTATGATTTACACCGTTGGCACGGTTGCGCTCGGTGCCAGGTTTTAACGTGCATTTTGGAGCATGTTCTTGGTTCATGCACACAGAGGTACGTTTTGGCGAACCAGTTTCAGAAAGCTTGAAGAAGGAAAATGGAGGAGGCCTAACTTCTTCATCTTTTGGCCGATTGAGGTGC
>SNQJ01S0028355.1:104201-118274 GCA_010110895.2 Picea sitchensis
TCTTTGATTAATAGAAATCGTGTATTACTATATATCTGTGTTTATGGTTGCATCTCTGATACATTTCTGTTATATTATTGAATATCTGCAATATCTCTTTACATTTCTTTATTATATCTCCGCTCTCATTTCGTGCCAAAAATAATCTGGATCATTTCTCCTACACTCTATCTCATCTACTCAGTCTTCTCTTATTCCTTTTAACACGACAACGAAACCATTTGTTGGTTCTTAACTACTCTCTTCCTCTATTTGAGTTATTGACCCAAGGTTCATATCTTTCAGGTTACCAACAAAGCCTCTAAAACTATCGGCCCTTCTGGTAAACCAGAAGGCAACACAGTACACAGAATGCACTGCGTAGTTTGACCCGAGATAGCTTTAAATGGGTGGCTGTAAGACTCAGGTGTTTATAGACTAGGATTGAGTATGATATAGGGGTTTGTTAGCCAGATCCATGCACTACATAATATGAAGGTAATCTACTTATTCCTCAAGGGTACATAATTTGATGCATTTTCCTTTATACTCTTGTGAGGTATATGACAAGTGGGATAATGTTGATACATATGTATCATACACCTTGAAGTCTTGTAGTAGAAAATTTAATGATTTTTGAGCAGTAGTAGGGTATAAATGTTTAGCAATAGTACGCTATAAATATTAATTATTCCCTAGTAGGAAATGCATGCTAAGGAAAAATAGTTCGTCAATTAATTTCTAGTGACTTCTACCAGGTAAAATTGGAAAACCATAAATGTTTTATGGTTTTGTTATTCCTATGTATTGAGTGCTAGGGTTGGAGGAACACACTGTGTGACTTTTAACATATTGTTATGCTATTGAAATTTCTTCGAAATCCTTATGCTAATGATGAACACTCTTTCCTGAAAACATGGAGACTCTCTAATGTATTTTAAACATTTAGTTTTTTAATAATACATTGAGTGTTCTTTAGATTGTGTATTTTTTCTCTTGGATAGGTTTTCCCCAAGAATTTGTTTTTTAGTTGTTGTATGATTTTGGGTTGTTTATTACTCCAATTATGTTTATTCAATTTATGCACATTCTTCTATCTTTGATTAGTGTAGGAGCATATTTTATAACTATGTATTGGGACCTCTATCTTCTTTGAATGCCTCAATTACATTTCAATGTTATTATGTGCATTTTATTTTTCTTTCTTTTCATTTTTCTAAATATTGCACCCTATAGTTTATATAATTGAATAACATGTTTTAAAGGATACTTCATATAATTGGTTAATATTTTTTTTAAATATTAGTTAAAAAAATGAAATACAATTTATAATCATCATAGTGAGTCTTCTAGAATATAATATATATATTTTTAAAATATTAGTTAAAAAAATGAAATACAATTTATAATCATTATAGTGAGTCTTCTAGAATATAACCTGTGTTAGAATTTTCAAATTTTATAACATTTTGAGTGAACTCTCCATACATTATCAAAAAATCTATATTTTGAAATATAGAAAAATAGTAAACCATCTTGTGGAATATATAGGTTGAAGATTATAAGATAATTGTTATAACTTAAAATATATATATTAAAATATAAAATATAAGTCAAATTAAAATAAAATAAAAGTTTAGCAAAATTTGATCAAAAGTAATATTAATATGTTCCAATTGCTAAAGGTATAGAGTAAAAAAATAAAAAAGTTATAAAATAAAAAGGAGAAATTTGATGAAGGAAATGTTAAACTAAAGATTAAATTTATAAAATTGAAAAATTAGAAAAATAGTAATAAATAAAATAATAGTTTAACATTAATTTTAAATATTTAAACAAATTGGGAAATAAAAAAAAAATTACATCTAAATACGCTTGGCAAGTCAGGAAAATGAGGATACACTTTGCAATTCACACCATGTAAGATTCGAGTTAAATTTAATAGCATGAATGAATATCATAAGTAGGAGAAGACCATCAATTCTTTGATTCCTTGAGATCTAACAATATTTATTCAATCCATGTAAGATTCGAGTTAAATTTAATAGCACAAATGAAGATCATAAGTAGGAGAAGACCATTAATTATTTGATTCAAGTTAAATTTAATAGCACTAATGAAGATCATAAGTAGGAGAAGACCATTAATTTTTTGATTCCTTGAAATCTAACAATATTTAATCCACACCATAAGTAGTAGGCATTGGCTAGTTTGTTAGATCTCATCCCAAGCCCTAGACACAATGAACCAACTTGCTCTCCCTAATATCATGAAGACTTCCACTTGCTCCTACAACATCCAACTTGTTCCTGGTAATATCAAAAAGACTCAAACCCACTCCTATTGCCCTTGAAAATCTAAATCATTAAAATTAGAAAATATATATATATTAAAGTGAGCCAAATAACAACTTTTGACCTTTTAAATGACCATGAGTCTCACTCTGATCATAAACCTTTAACCCGAACTCTAAAATTTTCCATGCATAGGAGCACCATTGAAGAGAATTCTGATAATCAAAGGAATTTATGCTTTGACAAAAGTAAAGTTGACATTTTCTTAAAGGATTTAAATATTAAATTAAAACTCCTAACTTATAAGTACAACATTGAAGAACTCTATCATAATTTTACAACTACCTGTTCCACTTCCATTAACACGTTCTCTTTCGAGGTGTCCCATAAAAAGAATAATAGAACAACCAACCCTTGGTATGATAAAGAATGTAAAATTGGTAGGAAATCCATTAGGGATGCTTCTAATGAGCCCTTAAAACTCGATAAGATCAATGCGTACAAAGCCCTAATTAAAAGGGGAAAAAGATACTATATCAATAAAAGGCAAGAACAACTTTCACAACTATACAAGTTGGATCCTAAGAAGTTCTGGAGCCAAATTCTAAAACGAAATACTAAAGAAAATAATAGGATTCCCTTAACAGACTGGAATTCCTACCATAAAATTCTTTACGAGTTCTCTAATTCCATGGACACCATTCCTATTGTCCCTACAAAGGAAGAAGTTTTTTCTTTAGATGACATAGAGTTTGGGGTTAAGCGGCTCACAAATGGGAAAGCTAAGGACATTGAAGGCTACCATGCTAAAAATTTCAAAATTGGAGGGTCAATCCTTATCCCTCACATACACAAGATCTTCAATTTAGCAGTCAAGCAGGGCTTCCCTAAACCCTGGATGCAAAGCCTCATTGTTTCTATTTTTAAAAATGGTGATAAAAGCATTCCCTCTAATTAGAGGACCATTATGATTAGCCTGATTTTAGCCAAGCTTTATGGAATTATTTTGGAAAATAAGATTAGCATTTGGCTAGAAAAGTCACGATAAAAGAGCTAAAGGCTAGGCCGATTTTAGAAGATATCATTCAACTATGGACAATCTTGTTACCTTTAGGATCATTACAGAGGAGTTCCGCAATACTAAAACTAATCTTTTTTGTTGTTTTGTTGACTTTAGAAAATCTTTTGACATGGTTCCTAGGAAAAACCTTTGGAATAGGTTGGAAGAGATAAAAGTGCCTCTCGAGTTGAGGGATGTTCAAAAGAGATTAACTACAATATCGGAGTCAAACAAGGTTGTCCCTTGTTACCTACCCTTTTTGGCATATACATTGCTAAATTAGAAGAATGCTTGGAAAAAGCAGGTTGTGTCAGCCCTACTCTTAGTGGTATAGTCATCAATCTTCTTCTTTATGCCAATGATATCATTCTTATGGCAAGGAGTCCCCATGATCTTGAAAACCAACTAAGAATCCTCAAGGATTTTTGCTCCAATATGGGTATGACTGTTAATACTGATAAGACTAAGGAACCAACTAAGAATCCTCAAGGATTTTGCTCCAATATGGGTAAGGATCAAGTATCGAGTAAGACTAAGGTCATGATTATTAAATCCAGATTAAGATCCCTTATAATACCTTGGTATATGACAACAACAACTTGGAGGAAGTGACTTCATACAACATCTTGGAATTGATATCTCACCACAAGCTTAATTGGAATTATAGCATTGAGAAAAGGATTATTAGGATGGAAAGCTTATTATGGGCTTGAAAAACAATTGTAAATCAAATTAACCTTTGGAGTCTTGGCAAGAAGAAACTCCTCTTTGAGACTCTTGTTACACTCATTATTCTTTATAGATGTGAAGTCTTGAGCTTTAGTATATCCTATGAATCCCGAGAAAGATAGAGCAAATACAAAAGAATTTATAACCTATAATCTCAAAAATTAAAGGAAATAATGGCCAGATCCCATCCCCTCATAGAAACAATCCTCTCCCCTCACTGAGACCATGGCTATGACTAGATACTTAATGTATAAGAACAAAAGAAACAACATGGAAGACAAGAGGCTACCCAAAATTGCTTCCAAATCAAGTCACAACCACCATCAACTCAAGCAAGGATGGAATAAAGATTCTCGGTCTTGGATAAACTATTGGGGAATCACTGAAAGAAACCATTTTGCGTAATAAAGATAATTATTAAAAAAAAAACATCAAAGAAAATTTGAAGGAAAATGTGGTGTGATAAAGAGTTAGAGGAAAAAAAAAAGAAAAATTAAGGTATTATATAAAGATGTAATCAATCCCAATCTAGAAGATCAAAATTATCTATCTGTTTTTCCAAGTGTAAAGAAAAAAATAAGCATTGCTAAGATAAGAACAAATTCTCATGAGCTCCATAGTGAAACTGGGCATTGGTCAATTCCTAAAACGCCATGGGATGAAAGAGTGTTTCACCTTTGTGACACTAAGAAGGTTGAAGATGAAAAACACTTTCTCTTAGATTGTCCAACCTATACCCATATTAGATCTCATTTTCAAAATATTGATCACACTACCAACCTTCCTAACCACTTAACTCAACAAAAGTATGGTGATCTCGGAAATCTTCTCTTAATACTTTTTGAGCACAGAAACAAAATTCTAAAGAATCACAAGTAATCACTTACCCTCTTAAGGTCTGATAGACCACTTAGGTCTTAGTGGACATTAATCATCATCATCATCATCATCATACGTAGTTCAAAAATAAACTTCTAAAAAGAATAATTTTTAATTCACTTTTATGGATATATCTTTAATCATACAAAATATACTAATTATTAATAATAATTATATGTATGTAAACCTCCTTAAACTTTGGTAGTCAAATTGAGGAAGGAGTCCCTTGTCCCACAAACAAAAAATCTCATACACTAAATTAATATTTCACTTAAACAACACTTTAAAATTAAATTATTACTATAGTTAAAATATAATTATTAAATATATATCGTTATAATTAATAATTTAATATCATTTTTTTTTAATTTATTAAATTGTTAAGTTATTGAAAAAGAATGTTCGAACTTAAGGATTAAATTTGAATCGTGTATTTCACAAGTTTAAATTTAGAGAGAGTAAGGGTATCTATACCTCCTTAAACTTTGCTAGTAAAATCGGTGAGAGGAGGGGTCCCTTGTTCCACAAACAAGAGAGTCTCATACACCAATTTGGTGTGACTTAACGGTGACCTTAAAAATATATTATTATTATAAATACCCACAAAACCCTCTTAGAAGGAAAGTATTTCATTATAAATACTATCCAAATACTGTCCAAACCCAATTGTTTCAAACCCAACTGTTTGGCGCATTCAAGAGTCAGTTTTAGAAAGATGGAAAGGCATGATGACAGATTAGATGTAATGGAAGAATATCACAAAGACCCTTCCTCTGCCGATGGGACATATGAAGCATCGAACTCAGGTAAGTTAGCTATCTGTTCTTAGTTGTTGCAGATAGATTCCATTGTTCTCTTTTTAACATTTGTTGTAGAAAGAGATTTAGTTTTTGGAATCTGTGATGATGTTGTTTTGGCGGAAATCGTTCCTCGATTGTCTCGGGCAACGACTGGGATAAGTCCAGCCACTATCACAGAAAAACAAAACGTCCCGATTGATGTCTACAATGTGTGGATGCTCGATTTAAGAGAGTTCAACCTTCGTTGGAAGAAACTCCCTTCGTTGCCAAGATTGGGGGAAGAGTACAATATTTACGCTTCCATTTGTGTGGGAGAGAGATACATATGGCAGCGCAGACGAATTCTTTCCTCGGAGGCAGATGGATGGAAACTCTCAGGAAGTGGAAGTGGAGAAAATGATAGCAAGTGGCTTTGGCAACATATTGACGTGAATACACCGCCTCCCTAAAACTTGAATTTCGACCAGTCCAATACTTGAATACTGTATATTGAGATGACAGGTTTCCCCATAAATTTCTATACGCAAGATATCCCGTTCCGGTTGTCGGATGTGAATAGAGATACCAGTCGGAACATCATCTATGGTGGCGTCTTAAAGGCCGATTTGGACTGTGCATATTAAAGGCCGATTTGGATAATGTGAATAACAGTGGAAGAGGGCGAATGGGTTGATTTTGTGGAAGATTGGCATACGGATATCGTTGACATGGAATGGTGTATGGACATTTGGGAGGATTTATGGAACAACCACAATGGTACGGAATTACCCAACCATGAGCAAGGGTTTTCAAGCGCCATCCAAGTCTTTATGCCAAATGCATGGAAGATACAACACAAAATAAAGTTGGAAAACTCCACGGAGTTCTTCTATGAGTTTATCGTGGTGAAAAATGGGCCTATCTATATAAATTGGTGGCTGAAAAATACCTATGGTTATTTTGATTGTGAATAGGGTTGGAATTTGAAACAATTTCATCTTTCAAATATGATGGTGGTATTAGTTTTGGTTATAGCACTTCAAATTCATATGTTTCTGGATTCATATTTTTTATGGTTATTTTGATTGAGAATAGGGTTGGAGTTTGAAACAACTCCACCTTCCAAATATGATGGCGGTATTAGTTTTGATTATAGCACTTCAAATTCATATGTTTTTTGGTTCATATTTTTTATGGTTATTTTGATTGTGAATAGGGTTGGAATTTGAAACAATTCCACCTTCCAAATATGATGGTGGTATTAGTTTTGAATAGAGCACTTCAAATTCATATGTTTCTTGATTCATATTTTTTATGGTTATTTTGATTGTGAATAGGGTTGGAGTTTGAAACAATTCCACCTTTCAAATATGATGGTGGTATTAGTTTTGATTATAGCACTTCAAATTCATATGTTTCTTGATTCATATTTTTTATGGTTATTTTGATTGTGAATAGGGTTGGAGTTTGAAACAATTCCCCCTTTCAAATATGATGGTGGTATTAATTTTGATTATAGAACTTCAAATTCATATGTTTCTTGATTCATATTTTTTATTTTCTAATACAATCATGGAGTAAACTTTTTTGTTCGAACATTTGGATTATTATAAAAGACTATGTAATAGGGATTATTACATTAATATGTTTCATTCAATCAAATATCATATTTTTTTTTACATGTTATGTTTTTTTTTTTTATGTATTTTAATGTCCATTTTATTTTCAATTACTCCTATGTTTAATGTCCCTGTTATTTTCAATGTTTAACTTATATGTTGTTTGAGTATTAATGTTTACTATTAATATTATTTATATATTTTTAATTTTATATATTTATGTTGTATTTATATTTATATACAATTTTTAGTTTTTAATATATTTTATAATAATTGTATTTATTGTATATCTTATAATAACTATATTGTTTTGATGGAGTGCCCCATTGTTGGCCTAAATTTGCTAAACTTGGCAGGACGATGGAACTGGGCCTTCGGCCAACCCATAGCCATAAATTCTCCCACGAACAGGAGTGTCATGCCAGTAAATTGGATCGAAATAAATTGAACATAGAGTTGTCGAGGCCATTGTATTAAAGGCATGGAGTAATGGTGGAGGTGGGTGTGGTCTGCGCTTCTCGAGGTGGTGAGAGACGTGGTCAAGTGTTTTCCCATCAGGACTTCCATCTATCATCTCTGATGTCACCCCATCTGGGGATTGGTCCTTCTTGTGTGCCAACTATCTGCAAGTGATCACTATGGGGTGAGTAGAGAAAGGGGTTGGAGAATAGAAAAGGTCTCCTTCCTGCAGATCTACCCCAAAGTTTGCCAACATGTCTGCTACTAGATTTTATTTTCTTTAGACGTGGGATGGAAGAATAACCCACTGAGTCTGAAGGATTGACTTTATTCTGATCAACCCATTCATAAGTCTCCAACTTGGGGATATCTTCTCTGGATCTGCTCCATTTAGGAGATGAGTGAGGAGGTTGATGACTATATGTGCATCATCTTCTGCTATAAGGAGATTTAGCCTGTTCTCTTTGGCCACTTGCAGACCTTTGAGAAATCCCCAAATTTCCATTACATTGTTGGTGTTATGGCCCAAGTTCCCCGTTGAGAGGTAGAGGATCTTCCCTTTACTATTGTGTGTGACTGCCCAATATCTAGTCAGTCATGGATTCCCCTTGGAGGCTCCATCGAAATTGATTTTGTGATACCCAACTTGCAGAGCCTCCCAATGGGAGGGGCTAATCTTGGAGGTGCTACCTGGGAGGGGGGATGAAAAAGAGGGGGAGAGATGGAGTTACTAAGCCTTGAGGATGATGATCTCATTAGTTGGGCAGATCTGGTCCTGATCTGTCCATGGGCCCAAGTTTATTGTTTCCTTTATATTGGAGTGGGTTTTAGCCCAAACATCTTGCCAGCTCAAGGAGGAGGATTTGACTATTCTGCGATTATGCTCTTTCCAAATATTCCACAGAATGAAGCCCGGTAGAAGTTGCCAAATTCTATTCAAGATGGGATATTTAAAAATTGAATCCTACCATTCCTCGATTATTTCCTTGATACCAAGATGATTCTTGTCTGATGTTCTCATGATGTTGGTGCATTGGTCCCAAAGGTGTGAGTTGTGGGAGAAAATATTGAGAAGGTGTTTTTGAGTCTCTTCACCTTTACAACAAAGGTGACACTAGGAGGGTCCTATAAAGCCTCTTTTCATCAGATTATCTCAGGTGAGGATACTATGGTTCGTCGCTAACCAGAGGAAGGTACTAATTTTTGGCCATAGCTTTGCACCCCATATTTTGTTCCAAATTACCTCTTTTGGGAGGGAGTTATGTCCTACACTGGAAAAATAAGCTTCTTGGAGGTTGAAGGTGCCAGTATTGGAGAGTCCCCACCTTAGAATGTCCTCCCCCTGTTGGTTGAAGACTCTCATAGAATTGAGTTGATATAGAAGTGGTTGGATATTTATCTCTAGAGGGATATGCAGTTATTCATGAGTTCTTTTCCAATTGCGCCAGGTGTCTCTATTGTCTTCTAGAGTCTAGAAGTCGACAACCTTTTGGAGATCTGCACCTGTCATGAAGGGAATGAAAGTAAGCAGATTGGGTTCCTTGTCCAGGGATGGAAGTTGTTGCCAGGAGTTGCTCCAGAATAGGGTCGAGGTCTCTCCTTGCAGTTCCCATGAAGTGTGATCTGTTACCAACCTCTTGTTTTTCCTGGCTGCATTCCAGATGAGAGATCAAGGGCATTGACCATTACATATATGACAATACCACAGTTCCATATTCTCTACCTTCCACATTTCTCATGATTCAATAGTAGCAATTCAAATTCCTTCACTTCTCATGATCCAGTTATAGTAGCAGCAGCATTAGCAGTTCCATTTTCCTGATCTTGTAACAGTGACACCTTCCATCTTCCATTAGTCACATTCAAATATTCTTTTCTCTAGCAGTTACAACAGTTGCAACTACATCGCCAGTCATGTTTTCCTGATCCAGCAGCTACAACAACTACATATACTTTTTGGGTAAGTGGAGGTATGTTCTTTTCTAATCTTTAATCACATAATTCCTTATATGTCGACTTGAATATTTTGGAAAATTTCCCTGACATCCTCTCTTTCCTTCCATGACCTACACTAAGTTGNGGAGAAAATGATAGCAGGTGGCTTTGGCAACATATTGACGTGAATACACCGCCTCCCCAAAACTTGAATTTCGATGACCAGTCCAATAGGCTCCCACTGTATATTGAGATGAAAGCGGGTACTGACAGGCATCCCTATAAAGTGGGATAATGTTGAGACATGTGTATCATACACTTTGCAGTCTTGTAGTAGAAAATTTAATGATTGTTGAGTAGTGGTAGGGTATAAATGTTGAGCAATAGTAGGCTATAAATGCTAAGTATTCCCCAGAAGGAAATGCATGCTAAGGAAAAATATTTTGTCAATTAATTTATATTGACTTCTACCAGGTAAAATTGGAAAACCATAAATGTTTTATGGTTTTGTTATTCCTATTTATTGAGTGATAGGATTGGAGGAACACATCTTGTGACTTTTAACATCTTGTATCTCTTGTATATCTTATAATAAGTATATTGTTTTAATGGTTAAGTATATGTCGTTCTACTAAAAGATCATATCATAGGTTCAAATCCAAAGAATTCATTTAGTCCACTAGTAAGGGGGTCTCATGCACCAATTGGGTGTGTGGCTTAACTGCAAACTTAAGATTAGATTTTTTTTTTTTTTTTTGTAAGTTAGAAATTGTATTAAAGCCTGCTAAGTAGTGAGAGTTACATATGTCATACTATTCCAGGTGGTTGTGATAGATTTTCCCTGGTGGTAAAACCAAAGCTGCCACGCGACCATTAAAATTCACAGTAACCATGCAAGACTTAAAAAACTGAAGTGGTCCTGAAATGTACAAAACTGGGTCTAAAATGCCATGCAGGGAGACACTATGTCCTGCTACACTATCCATGCCAAGATACAAAAACTGATACAAGCTAAATTTGTAAAATCCTAGGAATGGGATGTTGCACATGGCATAGAACCTGTAAATTAAACTATCAGGATGCATGAACCTGAAGAAAACCTGAGTGAGAAGAGGTTATCCTGAGATGGGGTTGAGCCTCTGCTCTTTCCTTTGGTCTTGTGTGGTCTCCCTTCTTAGTGCACCTATGTTCAAAATAGCTTGCCTGAGATCCTGTAGCAGAGTCATCATGTGTTCCTCACAACATGTCATTTTTGCTTCTTTGTGCTGCATTGCAGTGATGGTGCTCATGACATCCTCCATCACTCACTTGATGACGTCCAGAGAGTCCATGATAGCTTATTCCCCAACATAGCGGGTGAAAACAAGAGGTGGCGGAGATGGTGGAGGTAAATCAGAGGAGGAGGTAGGGGAGTCAGGAGAGGGAAGAGGAGAGGATGAAGAAGTGAAAGGGACCAACAAAGTGGAGGGAGGAGGAGGGGGAGGTGGAGGGGGAGGTTGGTCGAGGGGTGACAGGTCGAGTTTTGGCATGAAGCCCAGAGAGTTTCCCTGGTTGTCGATCCATTCGACTCGACAAACATTGGGAGAAGACAAAGGAGGCAGACTTGGAGAAGTGGCCCAATTGGGAGAATTGTTCGGGGAGAAGACACGAGGAGAAGTTGGGGGATGCTCTGGGGTGGAGGCGCGTGCAAGGTCTGGAGGAAAGATTGGAAGAGCCTTCCTGCCTCGTCCTCACGAACCTCTCCCTTTTGCAGCACACTAGGTTTCCCCCCATTTCGACTTTCCTCGAATGTGTGGCATGAGGAATATCACCTAAGACCCAGGGAGGAAAGATAGAGTAATGTTATGCAAGGGGCTGGAAGCAGACCAGAGCCAAGAGCCATCATCATTCGGGAGAGGAGTATAGGGCTCCGAGAGTCGAGAGCGCCAAGAAAAATCGACCCAGAGACAAAAACCTGAATCAATTGCTGGTGGAGGCTAGGACTTGGGAGGCCAAGGAGTCGAATGAGCCATGGTGTGCCCCATTGTTGGCCTAAATCTGCTAAACTTGGTAGGACGATGGGACTGGGCCTTCGGCTAGCCCATAGCCATAAATTCTCCCGCGAATAGGAGCATCATGCCAGTAAATTGGATTAAAATAAAATGAACACAGAGTTGTCAAGGCCATTGTATTAAAGGCATGGAGTAATGGTGGAGGTGGGTGTGGTATGCGCCGCTCGAGGTGGCGAGAGACGTGGTCAAGTGTTTTCCCATCAGAACTTCCATCTGTCATCTCTGATGTCACCCCATCTGGGGGTTGGTCCTTGTTGTGTGCCAAGTTTCTACAAGTGATCACTATGGGGTTAGTAGAGAAAGAGGTTGGAGAATAGAAAAAGTCTCCTTCCTGCAGATCTACCCAAAAGTTTGCCAACATGTCTGATACTTGATTTTATTTTCCTCAGACATGGGATGGAAGAATAACCCACTGAGTCTGAAGGATTGACTTTATTTTGATCAACCCATTCAGAAGTCTCCAACTTGGGGATATCTTCTCTGGATCTACTCCATTTAGGAGATGAGTGAGGAGGTTGATGACTATCTACGCATCATCTTCTGCTATAAGGAGATTTAGCCTATTCTCTTTGGCCACTTGAAGACCTTTGATAAATCCCCAAATTTACATTACATTGTTGGTATTATGGTTCAAGTTCCCCGTTGATAGGTGGAGGATCTTCCCTTTACTATTGTGTGTGACTACCCAATATCTAGTCGGTCCTAGATTCCCCTTGAAGGCTCCATCGAAATTGATTTTGTGATACCCAACTTACAGAGCCTCCCAATGGGAGGGGATAATCTTGGAGGTGCTACCTGGGAGGGGGGATGAAAAAGAGGGGGAGAGATGGAGTTACTAAGCCTTGAGGATGATGATCTCCTTAGTCGGGCAGATATGGTCCTGATCTGTCCATGGGTCCAAGTTTATTGTTTCCTTTATATTGGAGTGGGTTTTAGCCCAAACATCTTGCCAACTCAAGGAGGAGGATCTGACTATTCTGAGATTCTTCTCTTTCCAAATCTTCCACAGAATGAAGCCCAGTAGAAGCTGCCAAATTCTATTCAAGATGGGATATTGAAAAATTGAATCCTGCCATTCCTCGATTGTTTCCTTGATACCAAGATGATTCTTGTCTGATGTTCTCATGATGTTGGTGCATTGGTCCCAAAGGTGTGAGTTGTAGGAGAAAATATTGAGAAGGTGGTTTTGAGTCTCTTCATCTTTACAACAAAGGTGACACTAGGAGGGTCCTATAAAGCCTCTTTTCATCAGATTATCTCAGGTGAGGATACTATGGTTCGCCGCTAACTAGAGGAAGGTACTAATTTTTGGCCATAGCTTTGCACCCCATATTTTGTTCCAAATTACCTCTTTTGGGAGGGAGTTATGTCCTACACTGAAAAAATAAGCTTCTTGGAGGTTGAAGGTGCCAGTATTGGAGAGTCCCCACCTTAGAATGTCCTCCCCTTGTTGGTTGAAGACTCTCATAGAATTGAGTTGATCTAGAAGTGGTTGGATATTTATCTCTAGAGGGATATGTAGTTATTCATGAGTTCTTTTCCAATTGTGAGTTGATATAGAAGTGGTTGGATATTTATCTCTAGAGGGATATGTAGTTATTCATGAGTTCTTTTCCAATTGCACCATGTGTCTCTATTGTCTTCTAGAATCTAGAAGTCGACAACCTTTTGGAGACCTGCACCTGTCATGAAGGGAATGAAAGTACACAGATTGGGTTCCTTGTCTAGGGCTGGAAGTTGTTGCTAGGAGTTGCTCCAGAATAGGGTGAAGGTCCCTCCTTGCAGTTCCCATGAAGCGTGATCTATTACCAACCCCTTGTTTTTCTTGGCTGCATTGCAGATGAGAGATCAAGGGCATTGACCATTACATCTATGACAGTACCACAGTTCCATATTCTCTGCCTTCCACATTTCTCAGGATTCAGCAGTAGCAATTCAATTTCCTTCACTTCTCATGATCCAGTTATAGTAACAACAGCATTAGCAGTTCCATTTTCCTGATCTTGCAATAGTGACACCTTCCATCTTCCATTAGTCACATTCAGATATTCTTTTCTCCAGCAGTTACAACAGTTGCAACTACATCACCAGTCACGTTTTCCTGATCGAGAAGCTACAACAACTACATATACCTTTTGGGTAAGTGGAGGTATGTTCTTTTCTAATCTTTAATCACACAATTCCTTATATGCCGACTTGAATATTTTGGAAAATTTCCCTACCATGCTCTCTTTCCTTCCATGACCTACACTAAGTTGTGTGAGGGCATGCAACCGATTCAGTTTCGGG
>SNQJ01S0028355.1:119639-138320 GCA_010110895.2 Picea sitchensis
GAATTGACAAATTAAATAGTTGGGAAAATACTACAACAAAATTAAAACGACAATATTTCCTCCTAAAAAAATGATACCTTGTATCAATGTGCTTGGTTTTCTTGTGAAACACATGATTCTTTGATAACATGATGGTTGAATTGTTGTCACATAAAACTATTCTTGGTTCATGTTGTTCCTACAACAAATCTTTTAATATTCTTATCATCCAAACTGCTTGAAAAGTTTTGCTTGTAGTTGCGACGTACTCTGCCTCTACTGAAGAAAGAGTCACTATGGGCTATTTCCTTGATGTCCATGATACCATACCTATTCAAAAATTAAATGTGTACCCAAAGGTAGTTTTCCTATCATCTATGCTACCTCCACAATCATTGTCAGTCTATCCAATGAGTTTGAAATCTTCTGAAGTGGAGTACTTAATGCCAAAATATTTTGTTCCATTCACATATATCATGATTCTCTTTCCTGACTTCCAATGTGATTCTTTTGGAGTTTCCATGAACCTTGAAATTAGGCTCACTCCATACATAATATCATGTCTTGTCGTTGTGAGATACATAAGACTACCTACCAGTCTTTTAAACAGTGTGGGATACACATTTGACCCTTTATCTTCCTTGCTTGACTTCAATCCTATTATGATAGGTGTTGGTATTGCTTTTGAGTTCATCATATTGAATCTTTTAAATATTTCATGCGCATACTTAGACTGTGAGATAAATATACTAGTTTTGTACAGATGAACTTCAATTCCCAAAAAAGATCTCATAATCCCTAAATCAGTCATTTCAAATGCATCCTTCAGGACTGAATTCAATTCTTCAGTGCCAAAATTACATGTAAATATCAAATCATCCATATACAAACAAAAAATTAACATGTTACCTTGATGTTTTTCTTTGATGTATAGTGTTGGCTCACTTTCACTTCTCTGAAATCCATTCTGAGTGAGATAGGAATCTATGTGACTATACCAAGATCTTAGAGCTTGTTTTAACCCATACAATACTTTCTTAAATTTGTACACTTTGTCTTCTTGTCCTGGAACCTCATAACCTTATGGTTGTTCCACATATACTTGTTCTTCTAGATTTCCATTAAAAAATGTTGACTTTACATCCATTTGATAAACTTGCCACTTGTATTGTGTGAAAATTGCTAACATGGTTCTAACTATGTGCATGCTCATAACTAGTGCAAGTGTTTCATTGAAGTCAATTATGGGTTTTTGTGTGAAGATTTTTGCAGATAATATTGCCTTTTACTTCTGCAGTTTTCCTTTTGCATCTTGCTTAGTTTTATAAATATACTTGAAACTAATGAAATCCTTGTCATCAGGTACATCTACCAATTTCCATGTTTGATTGTTCTCTATGCATATGATTTCTTCATCCATAGCTTGTGCCCATAGATCATATTTGACTTCTTCTTGAAAGGTTAATGGATCATCTATTTGTGAAAGAAGAGAAAAAAATAAAAATGAATTTGATGCGTCTTCATTATAGATGTCACGCATACTTCTTGTCTTTCTTGGTAACATACATGCTAAAGTTGGATTTGGAGATGTAGAATTGCTTGGATTGCTTGTTGGTATTTTTTGCGCTCTAGGTGTAGACTGCGCATCTGTTGTTCTTACTGGAGTATTTTTCACTTTGTTTTGTGTCACAGTGCCAGATATAAAAGGGATTGTGCACTGACCTATTCATGGTGCTTGAAACACTTCATCTTATGTGTCATCATGCTCCATTGCATAAATACTTTTGACTGTCTTTGCTATGCTTTCATCCCATGCTTCATTCTTCATGAAATGAACATCGTGGCTGATTATGAATTTTCTTGCGACAGGTTCATACAACTTATATCCTTTTGTTTCTTCATAATACCTAAAAAATATACATCTATGTTTGTTGTTGTCCAACTTCCTTCTTAGTTCATCTCGAACATGTATGTATGCGACACATCCAAAAACTTTTAAGTGCACCACATTGTTCTTTAATCCTATCCATTCTTCTTGAGGAACTCTGTTCTTCACACTCTTTGTCATACATCTTTTCAAGATGTATACTGCAGTCGCTACTTCCACAACCCACTACTCATTTGATAAATGTTTGGTTGTCAACATATTGTGCACCATTCCATGATGGTTCTATTCTTTCTCTTTGCAAAACCATTTTACAGTGGTGTATATCACACGATAAATTGCTTGTAGATGCCATGAACTTTACAAAAGTTATGAAATTCTCTTGACATGTATTCACCTCCTCTGTCAGTTCTTAGACACTTGATGTAATAACCACTCTGCTTCTCCACAAGTGATTTAAACTACTGAAAACAACCCAATGTGTCATATTTATGCTTTAGAAAATAAATCTATGTCTTTCTTGAGAAATCATCAATAAATGTTAAAAATAAGTACTGCCTCCTATAGATGGAGTTTGCATTGGTCCAAAAATGTTTGAATGTACAATTTCTACTGGAGATTTTTCTCTGCAATAATTTCCAACTGGAAATGATTCTTTGTGCTACTTGCCAAATATGTAACCTTCACATATCCTTTCTAGTTTTTCAATCAATGGAAAACCCTTTACCATATCCTTTGCGCATAGAAACTTCAGACCTCCAAAGTTTAAATGTCCAAATCCGAAATGCTATAACCAGGAATCATCCTATCTTTTATATTGGAATGTTTCCTTCATCTTTGTGCCATTTTCTCCTTTCTTTATATTGTGCACACTATTTTCTTCATTGGTATTGCGCACACTTTCTGCTATCAATGCAATGTCTAATTGTGCACTTTTTCCTTTATCAATAGTTAGTGTTCTATTCTTATTCTTGGTTGGCTTCAATTTCAATGGGAACATTTTGTTACTTGTCATCTGGATTTTTTCAATAAATAGATTTCTTGGGCATTTATCCATGATCACATAATGATTGTCTTCCTTGTAGATTATGTATCCTTTTTTGTAACAGTTGTCCCGTGCTCATTAGATTATTCTTCAGACCAAAAACATAATATACATCAGACATAATGTTTTATTTTCCTTTCTTATTTAAAATGTTTATACTTCCTTTTCCTAAGATAGTGACTTGGATTTTTGTTCCAAGTGTAACCTTGGTTTGGACTAACTCATACAAACTAGAAAACAGTTCTATGTTTCCTGTCATGTGGTTACTACAGCCTGAATTTAAGTGCCATATGTCACATGGACTTGCTTGAGCAACATTGCATTCAACTGGTGAGACTATATTAGTCATTTCTACAACACTAGGCATTGCTACAATTCATGCCATAAACATATGAAAAGTTCGTTTATTTGTGTTGTTTGATTGATCTTGACTTTGGTTGTTCTTATTATATTGTCTTTTTCTGCACTCATATGCATAATATCCATACTTTTTACAATGATGGCATTGAATCTTTGACTTGTCAGTCCTATGACCACTTGGTTGACTGGTACTTGGGTTTTGACTTCTTCCACCAGTATTTCCAGTATTTCTATTGCATCCATCTATGAAATAACTTTTTCCTCTGCCTCTATAGTTATCTCTCCCCCTTCCTCTTCCACTATTTATAGGTGCTTGCACAAAAAATTCATTCTCTAATGACATACTTGACCTATTCAATTTGTGTTCAGGATTAATGAGGGAATCTTGTAGTTCATCTAGACTGAACTGACTCAAGTCTTTTCTCTCTTCTAGAGTCACAACAAGGGTATTGAATTTAGGAGGAAGAATCCTATGTACCTTCTCAACAACTTTTCTATATTCTATGGTTTCACCATGAGACTTAATCTAATTTATCAGACCAATGACATGGCTATAGAATGAATCTACTATGTCTAAATATTTCATTGACATAGTTTAAAAATATCTTCTAAGAATATGCAGTTTTGTATTCTTTACTTTTTCCATACCCTGATAAGAGGTTTGTAATATGTCCCATGCTTCTTTCACTTGCTTTGTTGATAAAAATCTTGGAAGTATGCTCTCGTGCATGGATTGATGTATGTAAAACAACGCATTTCCATCCTTCTCTCTTTGATATTTCAAGACATATTTCTTAGCTTGTGTGAGGGCATTGTATATTTCCTGATCTACTGGTTCCACATATCCATTTTTGACTATTTCCCATACATCATGACCTCGGAACAATGCCTTCATGGCCAAGGAACACATCTCATAATTCTTTCCTCTAAAAGAGGGAGGATGCAGATTGAGGTAGAATCCATATTTCACTTTTCAACAAAGTTTATGCTCTTGAAATAGTTCTGATAGAACCTACTCTGATAGAAAATCTTGCATCCAACAATATGTGTGGCTCTGAAACCAAACAAGATACACGACAGAGTTCTCACAACCACCGCGCAGTGCACAAACTACTTAATTTTTTGCGCAGTGTAAATACACACTTAATGAAATGATTTATGAATGTGGTATAACACTATGCTATGCTTAGCACATAAACACATAAATAATACATAAACTTTTCAATAGACAAAATGCTTGATATTAATGAACTTCAACGTAGTGCGCGAATACAAAATACAATGACAGAGATGAAATTCAACTCCAATGACTTCTTCTATGGACTTCACTGACACAGAGCCTATGCTCAGACTTATTGAACTCCTCAATTGTTGTTGGTTCTCGGTTGTTCTCTCTACCTATCTTTTCTACTCTGGATAAACAACTTCTCTTCAATGTTATGCATCATCTACTAACTAAACGACTCATACTTATATGGACTCCAACTGAAACTTCATACATAAGATAAGACCAACTCAACATTAAACACTACCATTAATATCACTGTCTCTTCAACTACTTAGTTGAAATTGAGAAGATAAAGATAGGTTCCATTTTTAAATTCATGCTTGCCGACTACATTTTGAGTAAACGTGTGACTTTGCACTTACACACCATCAGACTGACAGACAAATCGATGGAGACATGAAGATCTCACCAACTTGTAATTACAATTTCCAACACCTATTGCTCAAGACGTAATGACCACAGTAAGTATTTCTTCTAAAAGACTATGTAATAAAAAAAAGTACATTACAATGAGAATAATATGAGAAAATTATCTTATATGTCAATGTAGTAACCATACGAAATAATATGAAGACATGCAATATTTCTTCTATGCATTCTTTGGGATGAACTAAAGGAGCTTTTGTGCTATAACAAAGACCTTGCTTTGGCCTTTCTTTGCAATTAATCATGGTGACTTAATAATTTTCGCCCCAACTTCTCCCTCTACAGGCTCAAAGTATGAGATCAATATATACCACTAGGAGTTGGAGTGGAGACCATGTGAGTGTATTGTTGTTATTACCATAGTGGGTAGAATTTCGTTAGGAGGTATGCAACATTCACAATATACCAAATGCAATCAAATTTCTCCACTGAAATAGGCTTGTGATTTCACATAGATTCGGCTCAAAGAATAACATATGAAAATTTACCATGATTGTGACCATGGAAGGATAGTTACACATCAATGTAACAATAACGCATAGTTGGAGAATACAAAATTACTCCAATATAAAAATTCCACCCCATAATGATTCGTTGATATATTATTGACCAAAACCAATCAAATTTTCGTGGTTAAACAAGTGTGCAATTTCAGATAGATTCGGATCTGTGAACAACGACCCGAAAATTTTCCAAAAACACCCAGACATATGCGATTCTTTTGGGGAGTTATCCTATTCCACATGACACACTGTAATTTTTTTTCTTTAAATCAAGAAGAATTTGTAGAGAGATTTTATTTTTCTAAAAAGATTGTACATTTTTTCCTATGTGTTCCTGCCCATGTATTGTTTCAAATTGGGATTCCTATTATTTTCATATATACTATATCCCCAATATAACATTCGTTAATTTCAGAGTTCATATTTTTTTCGTATATGGTAACTATCCAACATAATGTTTGCTAAACATGAAAAAGAAAAGCTGACACAAGGGAAAACATTTTCCTATGGTAACTTGAGGCAACAAGTCATGAAAGTCCTTTTAATATGGTAATTTAATCCTTCAATTAATTTCACTTAGGAATGTATCTTTTACACACATACCATACAGGTAGGTTCAAGAGCTTATTTGGGCAGAGGAATAGCTAGACTCAGTATTGGCTCAAATAGTTTTTCATAAAAAAGATTCTTTACTATCAATGGTGTACTTTTAGGAAGCAAGTAAACCTCTAGCTATACAAAAATCTAGGCAATCCCCAAGCAAGATAACATGGAATACTATGATTCTTTCCAACCTTGTGTGTCACTCGGTGAGGTATAACCCTATGTTTGCTGCTAAGATCACTAATTTAGAGGATCGAGTGGAATATAATGCAGGTATAACCATGCAAGGAAATCCCTAGTGTTATGGGAGAACACCATAGATACATTTGTCCAAATCATTACAATTGACGTGTCTAGTGATAGGAAATGGGTTGATTGTAAGATCTTGAGCAATGATTGTAATCCTTAGTTTACATATTTCTTTGTTACAAAAATATTCGTTTATTGATTTACCCTGTTACAAAAATATTCGTTTATTGATTTACCCTGTTACAAAAATATAGGAAATGGGCTGATGGCCCTTAGTTTACATATTTCCCTCTTACAAAAATATTTGTTTATTGATTACCCTGTTACAAAAATATAGGAAATGGGTTGATGGCCTTGAAGATATATTTATAGGCATTTGGTTGGCCTTGAAGATATATTTATAGGCATTTGGTTGGTCTGTGATTATGACTTCAAACCCTCCTACATGCTACTTAAAATGCAATTCAACTATTACAACTACCATAGTGCATATGAAGGCCGTGTTCATTTCTTTAAGAAGAAATCTCAAGCTTGTAGCGTGTCTTTGCAATCTACTTCTAAAAACGTTTCCCATTCTTTATGTCTCTTTTCCCACTCAGAGTTTGGTGGTGGTAAGTGAAGAGGCCTTTTTCTAAGAGGAATTTTTGCATCAACGTTGGTATTTTGTTGAGTTGGTATTTTGTTGAAGAACCCATCTTGAAAATTGTTGCAAAAGATTTCCTTTTCTTCATTGAATAACATCCACTCCTCAATAACTTGTTCTTCACATTATTCTTTAGCAATTCTTCCAACCCACTCATGTAAATTCATTCAACCCACTTATGTAAATTTTTGTGGGAAATAAGATTTTAGAGCAATTTCCTACAACACCTCTAACAATAGATCGATATGAATTTTGTTCCTTGTGTTAGTGTAGTTGGTAGTTTGATGTATGTTATGTGGTTTGTACTAGACCAAAACATTGACAAGGTGAAATGAGATTCTTAATTCGATTCATGGCTAATTTTGCACATGAACATTGGGATATAGTGAAGAGTCCTTAATGTATTTGTGAGGCACTTCTAAATATTCCATTTTCTATCATAGTAATGTTTTAGGGGACACAAACGTAATGGATATACATGGTTATGTGAATTCTAATTTGGTAGGGGGTGTATATAGAAGAAGATGTACTATCAGGTGCATGTTTTGATTGTCTAGTTGAGAAGCAAGTTTGTTGAACAAGAGATCAAATATGGTCTCTTTTCTCCCTACATAGGCAGAGTATATGGTAGCTACTCAGGCAAGTAAGGAGGATATTTGGATTATGAAACTATATTTATAAGTAGGGTCAAGTCAAAGAAATGTGATAGTAACAATGCCATTTTCCTAGTGGGCCCCGACCTTTCATGTGAAGAGAGAACATATAGATATCGAAAAACTTTCATTTTGTCATGAACATATTCGAGATGGGAAATGGATAAAATGGGTGAGCAAAAAAAATCAAGTAGTGTTGTGAGTCTATGGGTGTGATGGACCTTAACATTTAACTCATAATTTGATGCATTTTCCTTTATACCTTGGCAAGGTATATGACAAGTGGGAAAATGTTGGGACAAGTGTGTCATACACCTTGCAATCTTGTAATAGAAAGGTAATGATTGTTGAGCAATAGTAGGGTATAAATGTTGAGAAATAGTAGGCTATAAATGGTAAGTATTCACCAGTAGCAATGCATGCTAAGGAAAAATTGTTTGTCAATTAATTTCTAGTGACTTCTATCATTGTGAATTGGAAAACCATAAAATGTTTTATGGTTTTGTTATGTCTATGTATTGAGTGCTAGGGTTGGAGTGAACACACTGCGGTGACTTAACATTTGTTATGTTTATTGAAATTTCTTTGAAATCCTCATGCTAATGATGAACACTCTTTTTGAAAACATGGAGACTATATAATGTATTTTAACCGCTATTTTTTAATAATAATAATTAGTGTTTAGCAATTGTGGATTTTTTTCTTGGATAGGTTTTCTCCGCAAGAAATTGTTTTTAGTGGTCAGATAGATTTTGTGTTGTTTTATTTTTTATTTTTAAGTAAGAATTTTATAAAATTCTATCAAAATCCAAGAGTACACATAATTTGCATGGTTTCAAGTTGTAAATATTGAAGTTTCCCCAGGGAAACTAGCTCAGCCAACCAAACGGCCTCAAAACTGAAGGCATAAGCTACAACTATCACTAGTAATGTTCATAATTTTGGCCCCTAACGGAGGCCTGTACAACTGTGCAGCATGTAGACCATAATAACCATGAACAAAATAGGGCCAAAGGGTGACCATGCACAAATCAAGACAAAACAAAGCTAAGAGGTGGCCATGCACTAAACAAAACAAGACAAAAGGTGGCCATGCAATGCAATGTGGCATCACAAACATCACCGATACATATTGTGGCCATGTGGCCACGAAGAAGGTGTTGAAAGTGAGGTCCCCACGGGGAGGCGATTCATCCTCAACTGGTGTCCCATCTAGTTGGATGGTGTCCTCCGACTGTGGTGAATGCCCTCTCCTTCACATCCCTCCTCCCTCGGAATTATTCCTTCAGGCATCAACCGACCAAGATGGAATCCCTTTCTCATTGTGGTCTAGCTCGGTGTGGACCAAATCTCCTTGAGGTGCCAACATTGGTGCCAGATTTTCCGCTGCGTGTGTTGATGCTACTTGGGATGCCTCTGTTAGGAAGTGGGGATCACCCTGCATTGTGGAGAGAAATTGTAGGAGATGAGAGGCTTTGCCATCTAGGATCTCCAGTCATAAGTGGAGGTCATCCATATCCCGCTGTAGCTCAAAACCCAGGGCCTGCAACAAAGAGAGACTTGATTGCCAATTACAATCTAGGTCCGGTTTGGAGTCAAATCGAGAGTGGGGTGGATGGCATGAGTTTTGAATAGCCTGTAGCGACTGTGAGGCTGGGGAGTTGGGAGGAAACAAAGGGCTTAGGAGTGAGGTAGAGGCCGAATTGCCTAGATGTCCCGGGTTATAATCCAAAAAGGCCAATGAGCAGTCCAACCCCTCCATCCAAATTGGCCGTGACTCAGAGAGGGGTGGAGATGAGGGAAGGAATCGGGTCAATCATACCAGGGAAGATGACAAGGTGGTCCATTTCAATGTTAGTATGTGCATTGTATTTTTCTTTCTTTCATTTTTTCTAAAGATTAGACCTTATAATTTAGATAATTAAATAACATATTTTAAAAGATACTTCATATAATTGGTTAATATGTGTTTTTAAATAATAGTTGCAACATACATAATTTATAATCATTATAGTAAATATTCTAGAATTAAAATTTTGAAATTTTATAATATTTTGAGTGAACTCTACATCCATTATCAAGAAATCTATATCAACTTTGAAATACAAAAAATAAATAAAAAAAAAAAAAAAAAAAAAAAAAAAAAAAAAAAAAAAAATTTATTAATATATATTAAAATATAAAATATCCTAACGTAAATTAGTAAAATAAAATAAAATTTTAACAAAACTCCATCAAAAGTGATATTAATATGGTCTAATTAATAAAGTTTTAGAATAAAAAAAAACAAAGTTATAAAATAAAAAGGAGAAATTTAATGAAGAAAAGGTTAAATTAAATAATAACTATAAAATTGAAAATTAGAAAATAATAATAAATAAAATAATGGTTTAATATTATTTAAATAGATAAAACAAATTGAAATTTAAAAAATTAAGCATCTAAATAATAGCAATCTGTAATGAAATCATAAATATGAGAAGACCATTAATTCTTTCATTCCTTGAGATCTCACTTTATTTAATCCACACTATAAATAGTAGGCCTTGGCTAGATTGTTAGATCTCACCCCAAGCCCTAGACACAATGAATCAACTTGTTCCCCCTAAGATCATGAAGACTTCCACCTTTTCCTACAACCACCAACTTGTTTCCCCTAAAATTATGAAGACTTCCACCCGCTCCTACAATGCCCAACTTGTTTTTGGTAAGATCATAAATATTCCCACCCACTCCTACTGCCCTTGAAGATCTAAGTCATTAAAATTAAAAAATATATATTAAAGTGGAACTATAACTAGCTTAAAAATAATCTCTAAAAATAAATAAATTAATTCAATTTTATCTATATATCTCTAATCATACATACCACCACACACACTATATGTATATACAAAATATATTAATTATTGATAATAATTATGCAGGATATACTATTCACATATTGCAACATATTCACAAAACCTTTTCCCTGGAGTAATTAAAATATTAGATAGAAATTCAGAGTAATTCACAAACCTCACTAAAACCATAAAAATCATATCAAAAGAAAAGGGGCACATGGTCAGGTTTGGGATCGAGAAATGTCCTCCCACATTCTCAAAGGGGAAGGAAATTGATAAGCAACATAAATAAAATATTTCAAGAAAAGGTTACATCAATGCCAAAGGGGAGAATTTTGGACACAATGGTCACCATATTGATGTCAACATGACAATATGGTTAAGAACATAAAAGTCACCCTTTAAGAGGTCACGATTCAAACTGTGAGGGGGTAGGTGCGTATACCTTCAAACTCGGAGGGGGTAGGTATGTATACCTCTTAGACTTTACTAGTCAAATTGCTAAGTGGAGGGGCTTCCTTGTCCCACAAATATGGGGGTCTCATACACCACTCTAAAAGTTATTTGGTCGTGACCTTAAAAATAAATTATTATTTTATTAAGATCATGAAGACTTTCACCCACTCCTACCTCCTTTGAAGATCTAAATTATTAAAATTTAAAAATAATATATTAAAGTGAAACTATATTTAGCTTAAAAAATAAACTTTAAAAATAATAAATTTTAATTCAATTTTATCGATATATCTTTAACTGTACAAAATATACTAATTATTAATAATAATTACCCCATGTATGTAAACCTCCTTAAATTTTGGTAGTCAAATTAAGGAAAGACTCCCCCCAGACACAACCAAACCCCTCTCACACCAAACTAATATTTCAATTTAAATAAGACTTTAAAATTAAATTATTACTATAGTTGCAAATATAATTATTAAATATATATGGTTATAATTAATAATTTATCATGTTTTTAAATTTTATTAAATTGTTAAGTTATTGAAAAACATGTTCGAACTTAAGAATTAAATTTGAATCTTGTATTTTATAAGTTTAAATCTAGAGAAAGTAAGGGTATATATGACTTTAAGCCAAAGGAAAAATTCCAAGTGGAGAAGAGGGGGGTCCCTTTGTCCAATAAACAAAAAGAGTCTCATACACCAATTTAATGAGACTTAACTGTGACCTTAAAATATATTATTATTATTATTATGAATACCCACAAAACCCTAAAAATATATTATTATTATTATTATGAATACCCACAAAATCCTAACCCTAAAAATATATTATTATTATTATGAATACCCACAAAACCCTAATGAAAGTATTGTATTTCATTATAAATACTGTCCAAACCCAATTGTTTCAAACACAACTCTCTGCATTCAAGAGTCAGTTTTAGAAAGATGGAAAGGCATGATGACAGATTAGATGTAATGGAAGAATATCACAAAGACCCTTCTTCTGCGGATGGGACATCTGAAGCATCGAACTCAGGTAAGTTAGCTATCTGTTCTTAGTTGTTGCAGACAGATACCATTGTTCTCTTTTTAACATTTGTTGCTGGATTTTGTAATTTTCTTATTTGGCAGAAAGAGATTTAGTTTCTGGAATCTGTGATGATGTTGTTTTGGCGGAAATCGTTCCTCGATTGTCTCGGGCAACACCATGGGATAAGCGGCCGGTCTTGAGCTTGTTGAGTCGATCGTGGGCCAATGCTATGGCAGGGCAGTCTCCATTGCTGTATGATCGTAAATACAATCCGTCTGCTATCCTTTCCTATCGGGAATTCATTGTATGCCACCGCGAGTTTTCGAATTCAGATGCAGCTCGTCTATGTGTGTGGGATCCCTTTCGTGGTACGAAGTGTACACTTCCGCCACCTCCAATCTTTGACACAATCTTTCTGTGCGACTGTGAGAGCGTATATGTGCTCAGTCCAGCCACTGTCACAGAAAAACAAAACGTCCCGATTGATGTCTACAATGTGTGGATGCTCGATTTAAGAGAGTTCAACCTTCGTTGGAAGAAACTCCCTTCGTTGCCAAGATTGGGGAAAGAGTACAATATTTACGCTTCCATTTGTGTGGGAGAAAGATACATATGGCAGCGCAGACGAACTCTTTCCTCGGAGGCAGATGGATGGAAACTCTCAGGAAGTGGAAGTGGAGAAAATGATAGCAACTGGCTTTGGCAACATATTGACGTTAATACACCGCCTCCCCAAAACTTGAATTTCGACCAGTCCAATAGGCTCCCACTGTATATTGAGATGACAGCGGGTACGGACAGGTTTCCCCAGAAATATCTATACGCAAGATATCCCGTTCCCGGGCTCCTTCTAAGTAACGGAGTTATCTCCTCATATATTTTCATGTTGCCGGATGTGGATAGCGATAACAGTCGGCCCATCATCTATGGTGGCGACTTATATTGTTTTCAGGTTTGTTGTGAGGACGAAGGTGGTACAAACCAAAATGGTGGACTGTGTATCTTAAAGGCCGAGTTGGATAATGTGAAGACCAGAACAGTGGAAGAGGGTGAATGGGTCAATTTTGTGGAGAATTGGCATACTGATGTTTATGACATGGATTGGAGTATGCAAATTTGGGAGCATTTGCGTAACAATCAGAATTATCCAGAATGGCCCAACCATGAGCAAGGGTTTTCAAGCGCCATCCAAGTCTTTATGCCAAATGCATGGCCCAACCATGAGCAAGGGTTTTCAAGCGCCATCCAAGTCTTTATGCCAAATGCATGGAAGATACAACACAAACTAAAGTTGGAAAACTCCATGGAGTTCTTCTCTAAGTTTATAGTGGTGCAAAATGGTCCTATTTATGGATATAAATTGGTGGCTGAAAAATACATCTGAATTGGTGGCTAAAAAATACTTCTGAATTGGTTATTTTGATTGTGAATAGGGTTGGAGTTTGAAACAATTCCACATCACAAATGTGATGGTATTAGTTTTGATTATAGCATTTCAAATTTATATGTTTCTTATTTATATTTTTTTATCTTTTGATGCAATCATGGAGTAAGCTTTGCTATTTGAACATTATTATAAAAGACTAAGTATTGCAAATTATTACATTAATGTGTTTCATTCAATCAAATTTCATATTTTTTTTTACATGTTATGTTATTTTATTTTATTTTATATATTTTAATGTCCATTTTATTTTAATTTTTAGTGTTCATGTTATTTTCAATGTTTAACTTATATGTTATTTGAGTATTAATGTTTATGTCCATGTTATTTATATATTTTTAATTTTATAATAATAATAATAATAATCTATTTTTAAGGTCATGGCCAAGCGACACCAAATTATTGTATGAGACTCCCTTGTTTCGGGGAAGGGATCTCTCTGGGCTATTTGACTAGTAAAGTCTACTGGGGTATACATACCCTATCCCCCTCTTAATATATTTTTAAGATTTTAAGATCACGACCAAGCCACACCAAATTGGTGTATGAGACCCCCTTGTTTGTGAAACAAGAGACCCTCCTCCTCCCAATGTCTATGGAGGTATACATACCCTACCCCGATTTTTTAGTTTCTTATATATTTTATAATAATTGTATTTCTTGTATATCTTATAATAAGTATATTGTTTTAATGGTTAAGTATATGTGTTTCTATTAAAAGGTCATATCATAGATTCAAATCCAAAAAAATCCTTTAACCTACTCATAAAGGAGTCTCATGCACCAATTAGATATGTGACTTAAGTGTAAACTTAAAATTAAATTATTATTATTGATATTGTTATCTATATCATTATATTTTAATTTCAAAATAAATAAATAAAAATGGTTTTTTACTAATTTCAAACGTAGATAGAAAATCTTAGATTCTTTGATTATATTGATTATAAAAATTATTGATTAACTCGTTTTGAATATTTCTATATCATGAAATCAGTTTTCAATATGAAATATTACTATTAAAATAATACATTTATATCATCTTTCCATTGCATGGGCTAGGGAGTTATTCGACATTGCATAGGCTAGTGTAATGGAGAAACATTCAAAACGATGTTTATGAACATCTTGTGGGAAATATTTCTACAACCTTTCTCTAATTTTCTTATTAATCGATTTCTTCAAGTTTCTAGGAACTAGGAAAGTCTACTGAGGTATACATACCTTATCCCCCTTTTAATATATTTTTAAGATCACAGCCAAGCCACACCAAATTGGTGTATGAGACCTGCTTGTTTGTGGAACAAGAGACCCTCCTCCTCCCAACATCTACTTAAGCATACATATCCTACCCCAATTTTTTAGTTTCTTATATATTTTATAATAATTGTATTTCTTGTATATCTTATAATAAGTATATTGTTTTACTGGTTAAGTGTATGTGTTTCTATTAAAAAGTCATATCATAAGTTCAAATCCAAAAAAGTCTTTTAACCTACTCATAAGGGAGTCTTATGCACCAATTAAGTGTGTAACTTAAATGTGAACTTAAAATTAAATTATTATTATTGATATTGTTATCTATATCATTATATTTTAATTTCAAAATAAATAAATAAAATTGTTTTTTACTAATTTCAAACATAGAAAATTTTAGATTATATTAATTATAAAAATTATTGATTAACTCGTTTTGAATATTTCTATATCATGAAATCAGTTTTCTATATGAAATATTACTATTAAAATAATACATTTATATCATCTCTCCATTGCATGGGCTAGGGAGTTATTCGACATTGCATAGGCTAGTGTAATGGAGAAACATTCAAAACGACGTTTATGAACATCTTGTGGGAAATCTTTCTACAACCTTTCTCTAATTTTCTTATTAATCGATTTCTTGAATATGCAGGTCTATCAATATTTACATATTTTCTTAGATATATTTAACAATTCATATAGATTTGTTTTGCATATATTTATTTTATTATTTTTTAAATTTTTTATTATCGTGGTTAATTGGTATCAAAGGATAGTATTTATAACAATTAAATGCAATGATTAATGTTGCATATTGTTTTGGTATTTCATTGATTGTAAGAAATGATAATATTATTTAATTTATCAAAGAATTTATTGTATTTCTATGAATGAGAAAAAATATATATATTTTTTCTAAATTTTTCCATGTGTTTTGATAATGAGTATGTGACAGCATGTATCAATCCAATCGCTATAAAGCTTGAACATGGTTAGTGACTAATATTATTTTCATATTTTGGAGCGATGGGCATGCCAACACCTTTTATATATCAAGTACATGCATCTCCTTTCTAAGACAAAGGGTCATTGTAGGTGCATGTATCATTTTCAAATATTGATTGAAAAGAATCTAACTTGTTTGATTGGTGTATGTTTGTAGTATATAATGTGTTAAGGACTTAATCTACCTAAACCCTTATGCAAATAGAATAATATACTTTCTATGTAATAAAAGTGAAAAATAGTAAATAAGGCCTATATGATAATGTGAACAAGTCTAATGTAAGAAGACTTAATAGAATATTCCACTTATAGAAAGATCATTTTTTGGAATGATCTTTAAAAGATAGAATTAGTATAAATATAAGTAGAAGGTGTGGGAATTTCTTTTTTTGAGAATTATTGTAATAGAGCTCTGCTCTGCTAGAGGTTGCTCCCTTGAAAAGGAATGTGAACTTGTATTTCTATCAATAAAAGTATCATGGTGGTCGTGTTATTGTCTATATTTTGTTGTTCCACAATATTTCCTACAATATTTTTTTTTTTGCATATTATACTACGCATGGTACCTAACAAGTGATATCAGAGCTCTTTCCTCTACAAAAATTGTGGGATTTTTTTTCCAAGGTAGATATTTGTATTGTCGACATCTTTAAAGCATAGAGATATGTCGTTCAGCAAGTAAAATCATGGTTGGAGGGGAATAGATGTAGGAAATAAAGACAGTTTAACAGGGTTACTCAAAACAAATGTTTCACCTTTTTGGAAACCTCTGTAACCCATGTTGGTACCCCTTCAAGTAGTATGTCATTAGATAGAATTTATGCATGGCCATCACTTCCATGTACCGTCATGTATATTGGGAGTCCCCTAGGTCTCTTGAAACAAACTCTGGGTCAGTCGATTGGTTTCCTAACTACTATAGTCACACCAATAATAGCACTCTAGAATATACTCTCTAGTACCTAGGTAATCAGGTAGTAGATATAAGTGTACAGTCGAGTCTCCTTAGTTAGTTCCCTTGGGAAAAAAAGAAAAATTGTGTCATGCAACCCTGCCTCTTGCATCCTTGTTGTAAAATTACTACACAAGTGTCTCTGTTAACAATTTGGGAATTTTTTCATTACAGTATTCTTTAGGCCAGAGTATAAGTTCACATGAGTTAAAAAATTATTATAGTGGTCCCACCGACACCCTTATTTGGAACCTATCCCATTGGATTCCTCTATTCACCCTAATCATTGTGGTACCTATCACTTATAATCATTTATTTTCATGGACCCACCCACCCTTCCTGACACCATTATTTTCCACCTCTCCCATTTGATTCCTCTTTCCCCCTTATCATCATGGTAAATATCACTTATCATCCTTTCTTACATGAACCCACTTCCCCTCCTCGACTCCCTTCACTCACCAATGGCCGCCACTCTCCAACAATAACTCCTTAACCTACAATCTGAAACCCAACAACACAAGGACATATAGAAAATGACTTTTGAACTTGCTTCAATCCATTCCCAAGTTGAAACCTTCACCAACCAAGTTAAGAGAAAACTCAACACCATCCATGGTCAATTTGACTACCTCCAATCCACTCTCAACAAAGTTTTGAACCAATCGTAGGGTCATCCCTCATCTGAACAAAATTCAAACTTAGGTGGTGTTGACTCCTCCCATATTATGCCCTTTCATCCCAAATGCTTTCATCATGACCCCCATCTTCCTAGAGCTGAGGTCAATAAATTTGATGTCCCGGATACCACGAGATGGGTTACTAAAATGAAACATAATTTTTTCTTTGCATGGAATTATTGATGAGTTGGAAAAAAATTGGTATGGTATTCTCCATCTTTATCCTAAATGTTGGCAATCGTGGAAATGACATAAAAATGTGTGCCAAGGGTATGTTTCCTAGACACAATTTGTTGTAGAGATTTATGAACACTTTGACACAGAAACCCACCATTTAGGTCGTTTGACCAAGTTTAAATAGTTTGTCATTGTGGAATACTTTATAACCACATTTGATCACTTGGATTTCAGAATGGAGGGTGTTGGTTCTTAACTTCTCTCTTCTTAAGACTCAGGTGTTTACAACTTAGGATTGCGTATGAGATAGGGGTTCTTTAACCAGAGCCATGCACTACAGACTATGAAGGTAATCTACGTATTCCTCAAAGGTACATATTTCCATTACATAGTTTACTTCCCAAGTAGCATATTCATGTTCCATAACAATATATTAACTCATTTATTAAGCATACCAATAACTGCAGAAAGAAGGTAAATAGATGCATACATTCATCACATTACATAGTTATTACCGTGGTTCACCCCCTCCTAGGCTACGTCCACAAAGATTTGTCTCTTGGCTATTTTATTATGGAAGTTCTGCATTTTCGATGTCGCGTGCTTACAATTCCCCTCTTATGGGTAAGATCTATATGAGGCGAACTAGATCACACCAGGCTCTACAACCTATGAACTAATCCTCAGATCTACCTTCTCTCCTCTGTTCTAGCTCAACAACTTACAAAAATGGTACATAACAGTATTGCATAACGCCTTCCTTCATGTATTAGTCTACTGGAACGGTATAAGGACCCTAACCCTTACAAAAAAATAAACTTATTGTAAAAACACTAACCTAATATGTAAAACTCAATCAACCAACAAACTCTATATGATACCTGCGTATCTATATTTATACATTTTGGGCTCTTCATCCTTCTTACCAAAAATTACCAAAACTCTAACTCTACCAACGTTAGGTCTTCCTCCCATGCACACGTTTTGTTCTTCCTCCAACTGTCTCTTTCCTTGTGCACGCTTTCTTGCATGTGCGCGTGTTGTTCTTTCTCTAGCTGTTACTTTCATTTATGCATGCTTTCTTTCCCACGATCGTCCTTCTTTCCACTTCATCCTGGTGATGACAGGCCCCCAACACCGACATGTGACTAGTCCTGAGTCACCTAATCTTTTTGAGCTACCTCGA
>SNQJ01S0028355.1:139126-150066 GCA_010110895.2 Picea sitchensis
TTTTTGGATGTCTAGGGTTTTTGGAATTCCTATTTATTATAAAAAGGACTTCAGAGCCTCATTGTAACCATCTTTTTTCGAATGCGAGTAGCCGTCACATCTCTTCTCAGAGATAATATGCCACCATTCTAGTGAGTCTTTCACTCTGTAATTTTACAATCTCTGTACATTTCTTTCATTAATAAAAATTGTGTATTACTATATCTCTGTGTTTATGGTTGAATCTTTGATATATTTTTGTTATATTTTTGAATATCTATGATATCTCTATGCATTTATTTATTATATCCCTGATCTCATTTCATGTCGAAAATAATCTGGATCATTCTTGGTGTGAGTTATTCTCAGAGACACTCATTCTCCTTTTGATATCGATCAATTTCCTGCGTAATTTGGTCGATATTTTCTGTAGCTGGGAGTTCGTTTCCTTGCACAGTTCTTGGAAGTTCCCCCAAAATTTCTCCCACTCTTCGTTCCAATTCGTTCCTGCTTTCTTTCTCCTCCCGAGTTTCGGATTTGTCCTACTCACAATCTTTTTCCAGCGCTTCTCACTTCTTTGTTTCTTGTTGTATCTCGACTAAGTTTTTATGTGCTCGAGACTCCATTTCCTGTTCGATGCTAACCTTCAATTTGTACAGTTCCCTTGATGGAATCCATGTCAAGACCAATTGGATGTGTTCCAAATCCGTCAGTGGTGTGTGTCCCACGATCTCGTCCATTCGCAACATGCTAGGTTTTATGTAGACCGTTGCATGGGCGTGTGGCATTGGAAGGATTGGGTATCATTCTTCTACCTCCACTCTTTTGTTGGTTTGTGTTGTCAATGGATCTATGCCTCTGCTACTACTTTCTCTCTGGGCCTCCCTGAGTGTCCTGAGGAGGTGTCCCATTTTTGTCATCTCTTTTTGAAGTTTATCCCTGTGATGTGTTGCGTGATCGAAGTCTTCTGCTAGACAATCCTGGACCATTCTGGTGATCATTTCTCCATCGTCCTCCGTGATCTTATAGTTCGGTGATGCTCGTTGCATCTTTGATTTCTTGTGTGCATCTGCTTCCTATACAACCAGTCTCTTAGTTCCCCTTAGTTCCTGTGTGATGGGATTTAGGGTGCTCTCCTGCACTCCCTTAGCTTGTTTGAAATATTCGTTAGTCGCTTTCTGCCCCTTCTGGGTTCCTATCTGCTTCGACCCTTCATCTACCTGAGTCATCTTGTTTTGGCCCGTTCTTGGTTTCTTGGGCACTGGGATTTGCAGAGGCTGTGTTTCTACCTGCGCTACCTCTCCTTCTGTTGTTCTTTTTGGTACTTCTCGAGGAATGGATGGGATTCTCCATTCATCAGGCCATTCACTGATGACCATGTCAATGTCACCCTCTGTGATGCAGTTGCACATATGTAGCCACTATTTATTTGGATCCTTCCTTGGTTGTATCCACATGGCTTGACATGTAGCCCAAAACTTAGCAATATCCCCATATCGTGCGACAGCCTCTGGTGTTATTCTCCATTATCGGTTGATATCTTCTTGTATGTCCTGTAGGTATGCTTCAAATAATATTCCATTCTCCCTCTTATGCCTAGCCTGTGGCCTAGATTTCAGTAATAGATATCTCGCACCTACTCGTTGTGGTCTATTACAAAAAATTACGTACTCTGGTTCCCACCATCCCATGAAGGATTTGAGGGTGAGAATCCATGAGTAATGAAATTTTGTACCGAGGTACTCTACATCCTTCCAGTCCACTTGGAACAAGTTTAATAGGTAAGGTGCCCAGCTCACGGACGTGCCTTCTTTGCACTGAGCTGCAACAACGATGACTCCTGATGGTACTTCATCTTTGTGGCATTTTCTTAACAATTTACAGGCTAAGATATTTTTTCCCAATTGTGTCACTGCATTTTTTATCCGTTTGATTATAATGCCTCTTGTTCCCCTGGCGATACCATATTTCTTCTTCATTTTCTCTGCTAACTCTTTCTCCTTGGATTTATCGTCTAGAGTCAGCACGGGATCCATGCCCCAGCTGGGTATTCCTGTTATCTGCATGATAATATGAACAATTATGGCGATGGGTTTTTCCAACCATATATCCCCTCTGTGTGTGATTGCTAATAGCTACTTGATGCATTTTTTCGCATACTGGCCTCTGCCAAAATGTGGGAGTTTTAGAAAACCTAAAATTCATGTTTTTTCCAGTCCAACTGCCCACTGATGTGGCTAGCTTATCGTTTCTCCAAGTTGGTTTACCACTATATTCTGCATAAAAACCCTCAGCGCAAGTTCCAGGTACTTGGTTTTGTCTGATACGTCATGGTTGGAATACTTGAGCTTCCCAACGTGACCTAGTAGCTTCGAATCTACCTATACTCCATCTGGTATGCGTGGTAGTACAATTTCTACTGTCGATTTTTGTGAGGTGAACTCGGTATCTAAACTCTGTCTTCTTGCTATGGTGGTCGGTTCAAAGTTCTTGCAACTCCCGGTTTCTCCCCTGTAAGCCACTCTGGCCAGGCCGAGGTAGTTCTAGTGGTATTCTCTGTTGGTTGACCTAGGCTAGGTACCTATGACTCATCTGGTTGCACTGTTTCTCCTAGATTTTGTGTCGTTCCGTTAACATATACGGTTGCTTCAGTACTTTCTGGTTGCACTTCCCATTGGGTTTTCGCTTCCTCATTTTGAGGATCCTGCGCCACTACTGGCATATCCTCTTTCATGGCCTCTACTTGTGGCTACTGAATCTCTTCTAGTATTGGTGTAGATTTCACCGGTATCATCTCTAGGGATGGGATCTCGTCGATATTGACGATCTTTGGCTGTTGTTGCTCGTTTTCTTCCAGCATCTATGAAAGTTTTGTACTTTCCATTAAACTTAATTTTCCATTTCCAGTTGGCGTGTTTAATGTGATGTTCCATCAGTCCTTTCCATGCTTTAATTTTTCTTAGTGTTGTCCTGTCATCCTGCTTTTTCTGACTTTTTGTTTTCCGCTAGTTTTTCTTTGGTATGTAACCGTTGTCCTTTCCTTTGTTGAATTTGTGTTTCAAATGTTATGCGGCTTTTCTATCTCTGATGTGCATCAGGATTTTTTCTTTTTTTCTTTTTTTTTGTTAACTTCGCGGTGGGTGGTCGACTATCCTTGTACAACTTCAGTCAGCTCTCGTTGATCATTCCTTCGAGGTATGTGCCTGCTAAATCTCTTAACTGCACAACTTCTCTGTCTATTATAGATTTTACCTCGTATGGTCCTAACCAATGCATTCTCATATTTCCTAGGTGATGAAATGATTTGTTGTCATAGAACAATACTAGATCTCCTTCCTTGAATGTCCTCTTCTTGATGTGTTGATCGTGCCAAGATTTCTCTCTAGATTTCTTCACTTGTTGATGGAATCCTTCCAGGATCCGGTCTTCCTCCATTGACAATAGCTGATTTAGTCTTTCCTGTATTGCGCCTTGTTCGGTCATTTGTGTGATAGTTGCTATGCATAAGCTAGGTACTAAAAATTCTAATGGAACTATTGCTTCTTGGCCATAGAATAGTTTGAATGGTGTGTGCCCTGTCAAATTTTTGCATGTTGTCCTATACACCCATAATACTGTCGGTACTTTGAGGTCCCAGTTGTCTCTATTGACGTTACAGATCTTTGTCGATGCATTCTCTAGAATTTTGTTCAAGGCTTCTATTGTTCCATTCGCATGTGGATGATATGATGTGCTTTTCTGGTCGTGAAATTCAAACTCTCTTAGCATCGTGCAGATGGTGCTATTTATGAAGTGCGTTCCTTGGTCACTCATCAAAACTCTTCAGAACCAAAACCTAGTAATTACTTGTTCAAATAAGAAGTGTGTAGTTGTCTCTGCGATGTAGTCTTTTACTGGTGTGGCTTCCACCCATATTGTTAGGTATTTCGTCGCAGTGGTGATGTATCTTGACCCTGTTCTTTTGGCTGGTGGGTTAATTGGTCCCACAAAGTCTATTTCCCATTTATCAAATTCCTGTAGTTTCACTTGTGGTCGTAATGGCATCTCTTCCCTTCTATTGGGTTTGCCTACCCTTTGAAAGACATCACATCTCTAACAATACTCTTTCAAGTCTCTATGAATCATTGGCCACCATAATCCTACGAGGAGTACCTTCTGCACGATAGCTTTTCCTGCATAATTCCCTCCTTCCATTCCCTCACGGGATTCTTCTAAAATTCTTGGTCGTTCATGCTCTAACAAATACCTTTGTAATATGTTATATATGCCCATGATGTATAGATGTCTTGCGATCAGTTGATAGTCGGCCACACAGACTATTAGGTTCTTCTTCTGTCTGGTGGTATATTCTTGCGCTGCAGTACTTGTGCTCAAGTACTGGATGATCTCTACAAAGTAGTCATGAACAATCTTTACTGAGAATAACTATGCATCCAAAAAGTTGTCTTCTAAGTTCGTGGGTTCTTCTCCATTTGTGACCCATGATAGGTGGTCAGATCCTGCATTCAGATTTCCTGGTTTGACTATTACTTCGAAGTCAAATTCTTGAAATAAAAATAACCATCGATAGATTCTCCCCCACAACACTAACTTGTTGACTATGTATTTCAGGGCTGAGTGATCTGTAAAAATATTAAAATGTTTTCCCAATAGGTAATGTCTGAACTTATACAGTGAGTAAACCATATCTAGGCCTTATCTTTACATCATGTTATAATTTTGTTCTGAGTCTGATAGTTTTCTTCTTGTGAACGCTATCGGGTGGTCGAAGTCTCTTGCTCTTGGTTGCACTAAGATAGCTCCTAGTGCTATCGTTGATGCATCTACATACACATGGAATGTCTTTTCCTAGTCTGGAAATACTAATATCAGTGTAGTAACCATCTTTTCCTTCAGAGTATCCAGACCGTGTTGACACTCATCATTCCATTGGTATTTTGTATCCTTCCTTAACCATTTTTCCATTGGTGTTGTGATCTGCACATATCCTTTGATGAATTTCTTGTAGTATACTATGTGTCCTAACATCACTCGTAGCTTACATACTGTTTTTGGTGCTGGTAAACTGATGATGACTGTGATATTTTCCAGATCAACCAATAGCCCTTGTTTGCATACTATGTGGCCCAATAGTATCCCAAACGATGTTCCAAATATACATTTCTTGATATTTAGTGATATCTGACATTGTCTACATCATTCTAGCATCAAGCGCAAAACTTCCACATGGTTTTTCAATAGACTATAGACTGTCTAGTCATCGAGGTATACTTCGAGAAACTGATGGATAAATTCTTTAAATGGTGCAATAACCACTCTGGAGAATATTGTTGGGGAATTCTTTAGTCCAAATGACATGACTATATATTGGTAAGATCCCCATTCCGTCACCAACGTGGTCTTGTATCTGTCCTCTTGTTCTATCTTAATCTGATGGTAGCCTGAGAATCCATCAGTGAATGAGTAAGCTTCATGTCCCCCCACATTATCTAACACTTCATCCATGAACGGTGTATGGAATGGGTCGTGTAGGCATGCATCGTTTAACTTCCTCAAGTCAAGGCATATCCTAATCCATCTTCCTTGTTTCTTGTCCTGTACTACCATCGAACATATCCATTCTAATTCCTCGACTAGTTCGATTATGTCGGCTTCGAGCATCCAGTCAATCTCCTCTTTAACTTTATGTTTATATATAGGGCTCAATATATATGGTCGTTGTCTAATCGTTCTCTCTTTAGGTCTGAGTGGTATATTCATCTCTCCCAGTTCTCCTGCTATACCCTTCATCTCTATAAATGTTGTAGGAAGCAAGTCATTGTATCCGCATAACAACTCTATGATTCTTTCTACTGTTGTCTCATCTCAGTAGTCTCCAATGTTGGCCATTTTGGGATGTTCAATTGTTCTGATGTTAACTTTATTTACCTTGATTGGCACGGAAATCACTTCAGATTATATGGGTGGTCTCTCCACATCTCTTTCGCTTTCTACTTATTCAATTTGAATATCATGCGGGCCATCTTTGTCTGATGCTTCCTCCTGTACATGGTAACATGTCAGTAGTTCCTTGACTGTCTGTGTATTCTTCTTTTGTTCTTCTGTGATAGTTTCTATTTCTTGTTCTTTGATGAATATTACTCCTCTTATCTGTTTAAGGGTTGCATATATGTTGGGGTTCTCATTCTCAAATGAGAAAGTGACTGCGAAGTTCTGTTGCAATATTTGCCATGTTGTAGTTCCTTTGCGTAATTCCTGGTTTGTGTACGAGTTCCCTGGTATACCCTCGAAAGTATGTATGAAGTGATGAGGCCATTCCTCAGGTGGTGTCATTTTCCATAGTGTTCTACATGCCTCCAAGTTCTCTGATGGTGCTCTGTGTCCATCGTACTTATGTTGTTTGTTGTTTTTTTGTTCTGCACCGAACCTTATGTGCAGTAACTGCTTACATTGATACCAGTTTGTGATAGTCTCTTTGTGTGTGCCCCACCATCTTGTGGGTGTGGCCTTGAGTGATAAATGTAGTGCTAGTAACCTCTAGTTCTCTAATACTTCCTCTTCATATTGTGTCAAGAATGTTTCCAAATAATTTAGTCCGTGGAAAATGGGTGGTTCTCTGATTTTTATGCCTATCCACCATATTGTGCGGTCGATTCTTGCACATCTTCTGATGGATACTTCTTGTAGTCTCTCTTGCCAATTTTCTAACCTAGTGTCTGAGTCTATTGCACATGAAGTAATGCTCCACCAACTGAGCACCCTATATGCAATTGGGTTTATGTAATCCTCATTGCGCGCAGTTGTTCTATACAACTAGCCAATCTCCTCTAAGTCAATGAAAGTGGGTTCTACGAACCTCTCCCCTTCTGATGGATCGAGTTGTGCTATGACGCTGTAATCTCCAGATTCAAATGTCATTTTCCTTGTTTTCAAGTCAATTATGGCCTGGTTTTCAAATGCCCAATCCACACCGAGTAGTGTCAGGTACGATGTTGTGCCATCTACTATTTCAATGACTTCAAAGTCTACCTTAGTGCGCACTCCATAAAGATCTACTGTTACTCCTTTCAGTCTACCTATTGGTAGGACTCTATGTTAGTTTTCTAATTTTAATTGGACATTTGAGTATCCCAATGTTGGCTCTCCCATGCATTTCCAGGTATTCCTGGGTAGCACATTCACTTTGGATCCTAGGTATAGTATAATGTCTCCCATATTGAAATCCCCAATATTAGCATTTAGTCTAAATTCCCTACTTGTTCTTCTTTCATCTTGTTGCTACATTTCTCTAGTATGTTTTGCAATATTTTCACAGATGAAGGATCACTTAATACTTTTATGCATGATTGAAAAAAGTCTTTGATAGTACTTTCTTTTCCCTTGGGTTACATTCCATTGGTATGATCCAGCGATGGTAGAATTTCGTATTCTGGGGCTTCCTTGACTGGTTTCTTAGTTGAAGTCGATGTTGTATCAACCTTCTAAAATTCTTGTCTGGCTTCCTTAAAAGTCTAATTTTCTTTAGGCGCGTCAAACTACTTCTTGGGGTCATTTTTCTTCTTTATCCATTGGTTTTTTGCTAGTTCCTATTGAACTGTGTCAGTTCCTGTTTTCGTTCCTCCACAAGTGACTATGTTGATGTTTCTTTCGTCATCCCTTACTTCGGCTGAAATCCATTGAACATTCTGATTGTTCTGGTTCCTCTTTTCCTGGATATTTACTAATCGTGTCAGACATTCCTCTATCTTGTGATCCTATGCGCGAAAATACATACAAGTCATTGGTGACAGTGGACATTCCCATGCATAATGTCCTGGTTGCTGACAATTGTGACATGTGACTGGTCCTCTACCATGACTGAAGCCTCCTGTGGCTCTTCCTGCTCCTATGTAGCCTACGCGATCACCTCTTGATGTGTTATACTATGGTGTCTGATTATACTATGTGGTATTGTACTAGGATTGTGTCGGGTTATACTGCGGTTGCACGTTATTGTAGGGTTGTTGCGCAATATTATACTGCTACTACATAGTGTTGTATCGAGCTGGGTCTTGGTTGAACTGGGTCGTTTCTTACCCAGTCATCATTTTGGTTTGTACTCTATATTCATTTGATGTTCTTTCCCGCATCATCTCCATAGTTCTACAATATTTATCGCCATGGCCCACTGACTTGCAAAAGGTGCAATATGAATTCTTTGGAGTTGTCTGGTATTTCCACATAATCGTGTAGTGATAAGGCTCATGAACCTGTTTCTTGCATATTTTGTACCATAATCCTCCCCATGGTAGTGGTTTTGGCATACATGTTTCCATATAATGTGCAAATGTTGGGCATTCGTTCTTGTGGTGTCCTTCTGTTATGCATTTGGTCCACCAAATGACTTCTCGTTTGTCCCTGTTCTTATTCTGGTTCAACTAAAATGTCAGATTCTTCAAATTTTCCTTCAATTCCTCAATAGTTGGGTCCGTCTCCTGGTACTGGTTCTATTCCAGCCTCAAGGCTTCTCATAGAGACCCTGCCTGCATCTGAAACTTCTATTGTCGTAAGGGATATTTTAGATGTGGGAGTAATGAGTTGAGAAAGAGGTGTCCATGTTGCATCTCGGTCATAAGGTATTTTAACTTCCCCTTTAGTCGCTTGAATCTCTGGTCAATGTCCCATACAGACTCTCTCGGTTTCTGTCTTATCTCAATCATCTCGTTCATGTACTAATCCTCTGAGCTCAACTTCTAGAACTCATTAATCAATAGCTTCTTAATGTCTACCAGTGTCCTCATCATCCCAGGGGAATTGTTTGTGTCTAGATTCATGTACCAGTCTAGTGCGCGGTCTCTTAGCATGATCGCTAACTACGCGAGTTTGGTGTCTTCATCAGTGATTTGTTTTGCCTCCCATATCTTTTCAAAAATTAACAAGTGCTTCTCGGGATCTTTTGTTGCTTCTCCTCTAAATTCTAGTAATCTGATAGTGGGATTGTGTCTTACCTTTCTAAAGAATGAACTTCTACCTCCGCCATGCGGTGTAGATACTTGACTAATATTTCTTGAACTGGCTCCTCCAGTTGTTTCTCCTACGATATATGTACTTCTTACTGTCAGAATTCCTCTAAACTTAGGTTGTCTAAACGATGATGTTTTCTTTGGTGTATTAGTCACACATGGGTTTATGGGTTCCACACTGACATTAATATGGATAGGTTGGCTTCCTTCTCCTCCTGTTCTTGGGCCTCTTGTTTTCCTTTCATAAGTTGCGTGCAGTATTTCCTCAATCTGCTCCACAGCCCGGAGATCCTCTACCTATTCCTCATCACTTGCCAAGCGTTCCCTCGCGGATACAACTCTCTTCTTGGTATTCACTTTACATTGGTAGGGTACTTCTCTACGCATCATTCCTGATAACGCCAAGATCCACTTGAGTTGGTCATCATCCATCAAGCTCGGGTCCAAGAGTTCCTCCTTCTTGCCTTTATCCTCACCTTCTTGCAATTATCCTCTCTCTGTCAGTGATTCCCCCCTTTCCCCATGCATGCAGGGAAGTCTGGTTGTCTGATTCCATTGTCATTACACCTTTTTTATATAGCAATATTTTAATAGAAGTATACAATGATCGAATGTACCTTCCTCGAGGTCTGCATAGAAATTCTTTCTCTGTTGCATTGTATGACCTCGTTGTGTTGAATGCAAGCTCTGTGATGAAGCTTTCCAAAATACTGTAAAATGTCAACTGCGCGGGTGAATTTGTTGTTCACCTATTGTAGTTGATCAACTTGTACTAGGGTCCAATATAGTTCTCGGATCTGGTTCGTCGTGTGGTTATATTTCAACCTTAGTATTCACTCCTGCAGTAGGTGGGGAAAATTGCAGAAAAAGACTTTGTGTATATCCGTAAACACGTATTTATCCAAACATTCACGAGGTGTGATGATAGGGTTTCTATTGTCCTTTTGGGAAAACTCTAGCTCTTTGGATCTCAAACAACCTTCAATTTTTTCTTTTGTGGGGTTCCAAGGTCTCAACATCCCCTTCTAGTGGCTAAGTGGTATTCTTGTTTCACTCATTGTTTTCCTGATCCAGGTGGATATTGGTGGCCACCCACCTTTTCCAACTGGCCCAAAACATGTTTCTGGCAATTTTGGTAATTTACTATTTTTAGCAGTTTTTTCGGGTCTTGAACTTCTGGGGTCATTTTGAGGCCCTAAACGATGTTTTTTTGGGTATGTTTCTCTCGAAAAACATCATCTATAATGCTATTTTGTCTCGAACGTTGTAGGCCTCGGATAGATCTTTCCAATGAGTTATCATACGCCTAAAACGGAGATTGTATGCAAAAGTTACGACCTCGGGAAGTTGATGCACCAACTTACCCAAACGGGGCCCACATGACTTTTGGCGCTTCATCTCCCAGGGTTAGGTTTTTGGATTTCTAGGACTTTTTGGCATTCCCGATTATTGTAAAAAGGCCTCTAGACCCTCATTGTAATCATCTTCTTGTGAATGCGAGTAGCCCTCACATCTCTTCTCAGAGATAAGTTGCCACCATTCTAGCGAGTCTTTCACTCTGTATTTTTATAATCTATGTACATTTCTTTGATTAATAGAAATCAGGTATTACTGTATGTCTGTGTTTATGGTTGCATCTCTGATACATTTCTGTTATATTATTGAATATCTGCAATATCTCTGTGCATTTCTTTATTATATCTCCGCTCTCATTTTGTGCCGAAAATAATCTGGATCAGTGGTATCAGAGTAGGCTGCTCTTGATCATTTTTTAGTGCATGTCCCCGACGAGGTCCGAGTATAGCAAGTTGGGTCTCAATCTTGTCTCTCTTGAGGACAATCGCTCTCGCACACCCAAGAAACCCTCAATGGCAGAAGAAAAGAAAAACGATGGAGCAGACGATCCTATCAGTCTATTGCTTGAGCAAGCTCTCACGCGACAGAGGGACGAAATGATGG
>SNQJ01S0028356.1:30488-45563 GCA_010110895.2 Picea sitchensis
CTGTTTATTTCTGAATCATTATTTGCTTCACAGCTGTTAGATTAGATTGTTTTTTGTTTTGTTTTTCTGCTTTCTATTAACACTCTTGCTGCTATAGATGTTCTGCCTTGGTGAACCCTGCAAGGCATGCAGAGCGGTCTCTATTTTGCTCATATGCTGACAGATTGACCGAGAACACTATGCTCATACCCCATCGATACCTGAAAAAGACAACTGGGAAGAAGCCTCGCCTAGTCTCCGAGCCATGGATTAAGGAGCTCGCGCAGACCACTGTGCTAAATGTGATGAAGATTCCCCATTTTGGTCATCACCGGGAGGTTCATGCTTGCGTTAAACTCCTCTTTTCGTGATACCTGTGGCTCGACGGACAGATTATTATGGATCCGACGCTGATCCACTTGATTACATGACTAAGCATGAAGGGACCTGACCCTCAGCAGTTGTATCTAGGTAAGGCCTTGGACCACTCCTTGGCACAACACATCAAGGAGGCTTATGATGAAGTTGAAAAGGGAAAGTGAGGCTACAAGGTAGCCTCTATCCAGGATGGCGCAGTGTGCCTCGCTTTCCAACTCATAGCTGGCAAGATCGTAAGAAAGAACTATCCCACAAAGGTCATCGGGTTCATGGTGGACCTCGCAGGAAAATGTGTGGAGGGCATGCAGATGAATTGGACGAGTTACCTTGTCAATGAACTCGAGAAATACTGCCTCAAAGCTCAGGATCAGGGATACGAATTCCACTTTAGCTGGATGATCGTTTTGATTGCATTTGTCGCTTGGCAAATGCTTGAAGGAGCCACCTTTCTGGAGATTGAACCATCGGAGCCGTTGGCTGCTAGGTTTGCTACCTTGTGGTACACCAATAACATGTCGAAGCAATGGAATTCAAACGTTGTGTTCCATGCATATTATCAACAACTGAAGGTTTCCATTGAATCATTTTTGTGCATGAGACCTTGCACCTTGCACCAGTATAGGACAATAGCCAAGTTCTGCAGCAATGGACATTTTATCTATATCATTGCACGCATAGATGAGAGAAAGGAAGAGTTGCAGTCATATTACAAGTTGACAAACGAAGACATGGAGAAGATCACGAAGGAGTGGTCGAAGGAGTTCCTTGTACCTGTTGTTGATGCATAACTCTTTGGCACTGACATCATAGGAAGCCCCCTAGTCACCTGGGTCAAGCATGTCAGACAGTCCAATGGGACAAAGAAGAAGAAGAAAAAGGAGGAAGTCCAAAATATAGAGACTGATGAGGAGGACAACACCTCTAAAGAAAATGGATCTAGCTCGCTAGGAGGAGACAAAGAAAATGGACAAGGAGGAGGGGATGAAGGATAAAAGCAAGGAGAAGGTGAAGCTACACCGTCGAAATACCCCCCTACTGAAACAATAACACTGTAGAAGAGGAACGTTTCTCTGTAGAAACCTTCAACAAGAAAAAATACGCGCGCTAGCAAGCCCTATTTAGAGGCCACACTCATGGAGGACAACATCAGCTTGGTCCATGGAGCCATGGAGGATGCTTCCAAGGAAATCTTGCAGAGATATGGAGTGAAGCAGGAGGAGCTGTATGAATGGGTCTAGAAGGAATTGAAGGAAATACAACAAGCTATTCAATTGATCCGCACAGTACCTACTACGCCTTCCTTGTCACAGATTGCAGAATTGGGGGATGAACTAGCCCAATTAAGAAGACTTGCAAATGCAACAGAGGCTCGACTTTAGAAAATCCAGGAAGAAAAGGAGAAGGCTACAAAATCCTTGAAACAAGAGAAAGAGGAAGTCTTAGAGAAATTATGAGTAGCGCGGTACTGTGTAACCGCCTATGAAAATGAGAGAGATGAGTTTCAGGCGATGCTCTAGGAGGATAAAGCGAAGCTACAGAGAGAAAAGGACTAGCTTCTCACAGAGCATACTACGATCAAAGAAGTGGTGAATAAAACATGTCGCTACGTGTCAGGCTTGGCACAGGAGGAACATGAGTCGGTCGAGGTTCAAGTGGCGAAGATCGTTGAGACCATCCATCAGCTTCAAGCGAGGATAACGGAGTTGGAGATCCAAGTAGTACCGAGCACCCAGCAGGAGGTACGTGACCAGAGGAAGGAAGACGCTAAGAACACAGTAGTAAGGATCATAGCCCTCACCTCAGAATGCAAACAACTGAGTGATTGAAGCACGCAGACATATGAATGATTCGCAGAAGATCCAAAGATAAGGAAAATGGAAGCACAGTTACAAGAGGTGCAATAGCAGGCCTTCTCCGTGTAGTCGAAGATGAAGCTGCTCACCACAGTTGAAAGAATGAAGAGGTCTCAGGAACAGCGTGCGGTACAACAATAGACTACTTCCATCGAGGGCAAGGTAATGGAAGTCATGCAGAAACTACAACCTGTGCAGGATGAATCCTGCAAGGTGTTTGAATAAATTGAAGGACAAGGTTTGCAATTGGACCAAGTGATTGCGACAGTGGAACAACGCCTGGAAGGGCCTGTTACAGAGAAAATGATCCAAAACCTCGCTAAGCAGGAGGCTCAGGAGAAGCAGCAAGTCGAGGCAACTCAAGTGAAGCTAGAGGCCTTCGAAGTGGCATTGACCAGACCCGAGTGGCTCGGGACGAGTCACAGGTGAGTGTTGGGGGACTGTTGGCCCTTGACTAAGTTTTGAGGGAATCTTGGTCAGGTTTGCACCACTTTTGGACTTCAACAGCTGGTCGAATATGGAGCACCCAGGTAGAGATGAGATCGCGGATCTCACTTATTTTGTGGGCTATGTAGACCCAGCAAGGGGTTCCTTAGGGTTTTTGTAATGGGTTATGGGATGTTGGTCCATGGATTTACCCATGATTAGGCCTTATTGTAAAAGTATAAATAAGTAAGAATGTAATGTAGAAAGAGAGAAAATAGGAGAAAAAGATGCTAAGTGCAAGTAGTTCTGGGTTTCTTTGTGCAACATAATGCGTATGTAAGGCTCTGTGCTCTATAGAGAAGTTGGCTTTGTGCCTTGACCTAGTTTTGGGAAGGAGGATCTGGTGTGCAGTGCCCAAGTCTCCTGTCGGGTGCGAATCTTGGCTCTGTGTCTTAGTGCACAGGAGCGGATGAATGTAAGATATTGAAGAATAATAAAGAAGACGAAGCAATTGGTGTACGTAGCCCCACACTGGAGTGAACCACGCATATCTTGTGTCTTTGGTTTTCTTTGTGCTTTGTTGGTTATGTTATGAATCTGATCAGTTCTTTGCTTATTATGTGTGTTAGATAGATATGTTGATGCTTAGTGCTTTAGTCTTGTTAAGAATGAATGAATGTTATATCTAACAAAATTTTTTGTGCTAAACAATCGAAGTGCTTAATCTTTATTGTTACTGTGTCAATCTATCTTAGGGTTTGTTCTGCAATGTTAATGAGGCTAATGAATTAATACATATCACCTTCTAAGTGTTGCTATAATACTTAGTGAAGCATTATTATCACAGATCTGTATCCCATCTTGGTTACAGACACCTGAGTCCTGTAACCCCCCCTACTTCTACCTCGGGTGAGACTTCACCTGCTTCGTAGGTGTTGCCGAAAAGTCTGGTAGTTAGGGTTTTGTTGGTGTGTTGTTGAAGCGTTGAACCCCGGATCTACCCCTGTGCCAATTGTTGTTAATTACATATAGATTATATAGAGGGGAGTGGAATGAGAGAAGGAAATGATGATTCAGAAGCTTGTTGCATATTAGTATTGATGGAGCAAGATTGTTATTAGCTTCACAAAACCTTTGGTTGCTTTGATTAGGACAAAAACCATAGACAATATTTATTTGGTATAGGTGTACAAGGGTATGGAAAACATTATTGTGAACAAAATCGATAAAATAACAAAGTAAAATGAAAGCCAAAAATGTTCTAGACAAATTTTATTGATCTCAGAGGTAACATGGGCATTGAACTTATCTAACATGTCAATGATTAACGAATCTCCAAACCTACAAAGTTCAAACACTATCCTCAATTAGTCCAATGGTCTAGGGTTTCAAAAGTATAATTGAATCAATGTCACCTATTATGTGCCAGCACTGAAGCCTGTTAAGAGAACTAAAATCTGAAAAATCTGAAATTTGAAATTTGGAACTAGATCTGAGAATCTGGATACTAAAGCAACCCTAAATTAGGAAACTTACAAGGTAATTAATTGCAACAAAATTCAACAATTTGTAATATTACTAATAGCAGGGAGATGAAGGAACTAACATGTTGTAGAGGACGGTACCAGGGGCATACTGTGGAGGAGGCTTTGAAAAATTGAAAAATTGGATCTAGAATCAAGAGCCTAAATCCTATAGAGCTCTTCCTTTTGAAACTTCTTGATTCATATGGTTAGCTATAAATGTTGATATATTTCAAAAGAGATACATCCCTCCATTTCAATGTGCATGTCAAATTAGATATCCACTTGGAAGAATAAAAATACACCAAAAGATAAAAAAAAAACCCAAGATATTGAAGCAACCTCAAATTAATAAGTCAGGATCTTGGGGATACTTTGATGGTGCTAGCCAAGATCAAGATGTTGTCTGTGGCACAGGAGGTTCCTTATTTTTAAATGATGTTCATTTCTTTGATTTCAAAGTAGGTCTACGAGGGGGTACTAATAACTATGTTGATTTGATGGCTTTGAAGCTATTAATAAGCTGGCAACAGACAAGGGGGTCACAAAATTGCAGGTTGTTGGTGACTTTGATGTGGTTATAAATTGGATGAAGGATACAGGATGGGAAATATGACTTTGCGCTCAACACTAACTCAGATGAAAATAATGGAGACATTGTTCTCCAATATATCCTATCATTATGTATACGGAGAACTCAATATATAGGCAGATGGTTTATCAAAAGGACTATTGCTGGGAATCAATTTATGTGTGATCATGGAGTTTCAAGAAGGAATATTCCAGATAGAATGCTTGATGATAGTGATTGGAATTTGTATCTGTTTACTAAGTGCTAAGTAGTATGATGCTAATTAGTCAACAACTAAATATGTCAGCCTTTGTACTAGCCACTTGCCTATCTTGCGAACAACTCTTGCTCATCTTACATCTATTTTCTTTGGCATGCAACTAATGGTAGTAGGGAAGTCCCAACACCCAGAAAACCCAATGCAGAGGCTACAATGCAAGATCCTCAGAATGAGCAGCTGGGTTTCTAAATTACAACAATAAGGGAAGAACAACAGAAGCGAGGTCAAGCCAGTAGAGTTAGTCTACATCTGATGGCAATTGTTCTCTTTATGTTAAATGATGGCAATTGTTTACCCCACTACCCTACATGAAACAAAGAAATGGTGTGGGTTTGTTGACGAAAGGAAAAAAATGAAAGTTTTTCTGGGTGGTATGGGTTTGTTGACGTAGAATTTTACATGCCTATTATGGAATATATATCTTCTTTGTTTAGAGATATCAGAAGATAGGTGTATTTTATTGTTAGGGTTCACTTTGAAGTGAAGGAAACCTTCACAACCTTAGATATCTGTGATAGTGCAAGTCTGAGATAACATTTGGAACTGGTGACTCACTTATCTTTGTGTTAGTTATAAGATAATTGCAAAAGTTTTTCCCAACAGGTGGAGTCCATCCACAAATTCCCCTGTTTCTTACCACCATACTACATCTGTTCCAAGAAGGAAGATCCTTTAAAGGTTTACAACATGATAGTTGTGGAAGGAGCCCTTGACTTAGTTACAGGTAGGAGAAGATCCTCAATGTACCACAATTTGAATGGAAAATGCATATGACAGACTAGAATGGGACTTTCTCATGACAATCCTGAAGAAGAAAGGTAATGCATGGTTGCCTTCTGTACTGGTTTTATCTGTTAATAGAAAATTTCCTTCCCCGGTGACCAAATTGGTGGAATCTCGAGACTAACTAATGTGTCAGTGATGGTTAATGAAATTCTAACTAGGTTTTCTTTAATCTCACAGGGCATTAGACAAGGTTCTGAATGGTTTTGACAACTATTGAGAGTGGAGGAAAATATGGAGGAAAGTGAAGAGACATAGGAAGTGGCCCCTTTTACAAAAAAGGGAAATATCATATGTATGCAAAAGTGTCTAAAGTGGAAAGAAAGACACAGTTCTCATCATTCTGGCATACCAAATATGTTGCAAAAGGATTTGGTGGAAAATGGAGAGACCAAAGGAGAATGCTTTTGACTATAGATTGGTGCATAGGGCCTTTTATGCAACAGAGTTAACTGAACAATTGGCAAGGAGACAACCCTATAGATTCTCAATTTGTTGGTAGGGAGAATATGATGTTAGTCCTATCTTCTTGTTATTTAGTTAAGTTCAAAGGCTATTGAAGCCTTTACTAGAGGTATTTGACTTGGAGTCTTAGGTAGAGGACATTAACAACAAAATGGTTATTGGCAGAGTCTTGTGCAACATATTCTGGAATAGAATGAAGAAAAGATTCCAGAACTCTACCCAAGTCAATAAGTTACTCCTAGTTAGTAGTAACTTATAAGGTCATCCTATATTCTAGAATCTATATGGAAAGGCCATAATATAGCCTACTTTGAAGGTCAGGTTTTTATTCCAGACTTAGTATGGGATAAAATCATAAGTAAATTCTTGATGGTGGTCAAACATGGCAATGTAGTAACATGTACTCAAACTGATTGAGTTCAAAATTTTCTCAGAAATACGTGTGGGAAATAGCTTTATGGTTAATTCATATTATGAATTTGAATCATCTTCACTCAAGATATTACTAGTAAAGATTGAAAGTTTTCATTTTTGGTTAAGGGGAAAGGGGTAATGTATCTCAAACGAGATTAATGACACTAAAGAATTACACAAGTAGGGTGAAGCACATGGACAAGAATTGTAGTTCAAGAAGTAACTGTCTCATTACTTGTCATTCAAAAGGATCAGTTCTTTCTAGTAGTCACTTTACTTCATACATGTACTTACTAAATCCAATGATAGAACTGGACTACTAAATAGTAAATACTGCTATGAAGGACAATCTAAACCATATATTTATTTCTTGTTATAAAAATTTCTGGATATAAGGTTATAACCCTATATTTCAAAGAACACTAAGACTCTAAACCATATATTTATTTCTTGCTGTAAAACTTTATGGATATAACGCTATAAAATTTTCTGGATATATAAACTGTGTAGTAAGTTTTGTATACAAATTCTAATACAAATTGCGCGTAGAGGCTGTTGCAATAGTTATTTCTACTCGTGTGACCAAGGGTGAGGTATTATTGTTGTCTAGATACATTAGCATATAGTTGTTTCTACTCGTGTGACCAAGGGTGAGGTATTATTGTTGTCTAGATACATTAGCATAGATCCATATAATACCAGATATATTGAGTACTGAGGAAATTATTTCGATATGTTTTTCAATATTCTCTTAATTTTTCTTTATTTTATTCATTTTTTCTTGATCCTTCTCACACGCAAGGTGAAGAATCAAATTGGTGTTTAGATAAAATAACACAGATCTATATTATCTCAGATCTAGTGAGTGCTCTGGTATCGAAAAGATTTCAAAGGTGGAACCTCTCTATTTTTTTCACTCTTTGCACTTTGTCCCATATCTAAGCTAAAAGATATGTATTAACCCTTGGATTTACAAGCAAACACTATTTGGGATAAAAACTGTCTTTAAACATGACTGCCTAAAGATATTATTACCAATATATTTTCATATAAAAGGTTTTTGGAAAACTCCATAGAAACTTAATTAATGATTTCTTATATTTTTATCTGAATGGTGTTTTTAATAAATCTAGGTATGGACTATCGTGTCTAATGAGGAATATAAATTCAACATCTGTTGTTATGGAATTAACCAAATAACTACCTGAAAGATTTGGAATATATTTCTTAACATCCACCACAGATTCCAAACTCCTTTCGAGTTGCATGTTGTCTTAAAAATGAGAAAATAAAAGGGAAAATATGCGTACCTTCATCCGCAAGTCTAGAAAGATTGAAAAACAAAACCACAAATGAAAGTTTGAATTGGTCGGAATATTCATACTTAACGATTGGTGTGTTGATTCCTTTTCCCCATATGGATGCTCTAGAGTTGATTGTGATGAGGGGCAACAACAACCACCATCCAACACTGTCAACACCTCCATGATGTGATATGCGATAATAGTAATAGAAATGCGATTGGGAAGACCCCCCAAAAGCTTAAAGCTTAGAACTTCCCTTAATACAACTTAAATGATATTGGTCATTTACTTCTAAGTTATGAATCCTCCCCTCATTAAATACTCGGTACCCACTTCGTCACCATAGCACCTCATTAGGGTTCTCTTAGGCGTCTCCCCTGGATAATTGTTGTCTTATTACTTCATCTTCATAGAAATACGACGGTAAGGGCCTTAGGTCGACGACTATGCCAAACCCTTAATACTATCTTAAAGAGAAGAATACAAGGTATAAAATATATTTCCCACACCAAATAGATGTGTTAGCTCTTTCTCGTTGAGGGGAAGGGTTAGTCTCGCTTGTTGATCTTGTATGGATGGATAGCAGGAAGTTTTCCTTCGCCCGTACGTCTAACCCTTTGTCCATAATTCGATCTACTCATGAACGCAAGCAGCCTAAGAGGGCCACAGCTAGTTATCGACCACTAGGTTGCTCGTGAATCTGCCACCAACAAATCCATCGAGGAAACCTGCAGAGGCGGTGCTACTAATGCTTACTATGGAGGAGCAATTGTTGTTGTGGCTGCTGTTAATGCTTATGCTCTAGGTTTCGGGTTTGATCAAGTGTGGTGAAAGGGAGGGCAATGTCACATGCATACGGACATGAGTAACACATGCACAGTTGTTGTTAGTTAATTAATTACAAATTAGATGAAAAGTGATGTTAATTACAAACTAAACCTAAATCTGTCCTGGCACCGTTAATTTAACTACACACAAATTAGTTCCATCCAAATTAACCCAAATACATGTCAATCAGACCCAAATTTGTTGGCTGCCACCTGTATACCATGCTGCCTCTTCGCATCTTGCTCCTGGCATCGGGCTCTGAATCGTATTCTTCGACTGCTCATTGTCGTTGTCGTCCAAAGTAGTTCTAAGGCCTACGGTAACTGTTGAAAGGTTTGAAAGGTTTTTGGCGGGAGAAGGAACTATTATAGCAACCTCCAGGCTCTGCAGACTCAAGAAAGGAAGGACCTAAAGCTGAGGACCTGTTCTTGAACTCAAGATCGTTGTGGAAGCATCAGAAATGAACCAGTCACCGGAAGAAGACATGGAGAAGAGATATCGAAGCAAGCATGAATGTGATTCTGTCTTTTATAATAGAGCAGGTTATACTTATTGTTGATTGAATGAAGAAGCTTGAACCCTCTCTCGCTTCCGGTCGGGCACGGTTCCTCTTCTCTTCTTTACAAAATATCCAGCCATCTTATTCTTGCACCAAAGCTATTGTGAGACTACCAGAGAATATAGCACCCAATAATCGCATTCCTTAAAAACATGACATATCTAGTGCTTATGTCCTCGTTATTCGTGTTTTCACTGGGAATTTGGATCAACATTAGAATTTTAAGATGGATATGGATCTGTAATTGGCGCAGCTGGATATAGAATTGGATCTGGATCTTAAACCCCCTTGAGGTTGGAGCGCTACCGCAGGTTGAGGAATAATGAGCGAAAACGCTTTCCCCCTGGACGAGGAATGATCGCTACCGCCTTGCCCCCTTGATGGTTGGTTGGATAGCACAGCTTTCCCCCTTGAATGGACCGATCCGTAGATTGACTACCTACTCACTGAAGGAAGGAAGAAGCTATATAAAAAAGATTACCTTGAATTTAGTGAATTTAGTGTTTATGTGGTGTGGTAAGTTATTATTATGTGAGAAGGCGGTTTGGATTTATATGCTTTCTTTATTATAACAAGGTTATTATTATCTGTATTTCCATGCTAGTTGGTTTGGTTATTCCCTTCCTGTGTTAGTTTAGGCTTGGTGAGGCTGGTTCATTCTTGGGCTTTAACAAATTTTGTTTGATGCGAGTATGTCTGAAAATCAATGTCAGCAAGCTCTGACAATATCACTGTGGTGGTGGTGGACTTGAGAAAAGAGACGCCACAGACCTAAAACTCCAAAAAATGGATGGATGGTTGATGGTTCTCTATCAGAATTATATAAAATATATATGTATGATGCCAGCCAGCGTAGGCCGAGTTTTCACAGCTTGATTACTTGTACATAATTTTGATTTAGAAATTAAACGCATTACATGCAGAGTAGTTTTCTCCTTTTAAATATTGTTTTAATATATCCTGGAAACCAGCAGGGATCCCAAATTGCTCCTTGTGAGCAAATTTGAAGATTTGCATACTTTTTGTACTCTAAGATTGGTAGATTTCTTTTTGAAATACGTTCTTATGTGTGTATTTACTTGCAAGTATGGAGATAGAGACATCATGCATAAGGCTATATTGCTCTGGAGCAGCTTATATAATGCAGAGCTGCATGTTTACCTGATCTTTGATCTTTACCCTATTTCTATGAAAAATGTCATTTTCTTATTTCTGTAATGCTACAGGGTATTACAGGTTTCGTTGGTTTCAAGGCTTTAGTCAAAGGTTCCAGTTCCAGCTCAGGTTGGTACTTTCCACTTGCAATGCAATATTTATGCTACTTAATTTGATTTCAAAATTTGATTTCAAAATCTATATTCTTTATTAAATTGAAAAATAAAAATAAAAAAAAATTACTAAATTAAAAAAAATTACAGAAAGAATATTATAAACGTACTAGTAGAATAAGTACCTAGTAGAGTAGCATAAACGTACTATTACAATAACAATAAATAAAATAAAACATAAACCTATTTTGAAATAGTAAAGTTTATTTTGACATAATATAAACTTACGAGTATTTCAACTTTGCAGAAACAAACAACCACAGCGAAGGAACCCTGCAAACAAACAACCACAAAAAAGGAACTGATGAAGAAGTGATGGTGAAGGAGTGACTATAAAGCAATGATAGTGATGACTGAAGTGTGTAATCTATATGTACTTTGTTGTTCATATGATGGTGTTGGAAGTCGATTGTAGTGAGAATATATAAGGAGCAGATGGCGCTGGCGGTGGGTGGCCAATAGTGTCAAAATTCACCGCATAAAAAGACACTTACCCTTTCGAATTATCCTTTCAATTGTAATTGTGACTTACCGATTAACCCTTTGGACTTACCTTTAGAGAAGTTTCATAATTGTTTAGCAACCCAATGGACATAATTGTTTAGCAACAGGAAAATATGTCAAAAAAAAAAAAACCAAAATGATAATCGAAATTTAGTTATACAAAATTTTCATAATGCCTTTATTATATGTTAACCTCAAACCTATGATACATGAACTTATATTTTAAAATCATAAAATAAATTCTGCAATAAGAGGTTATTCAATAGGCTTTTTAATAAAAGATATTTTATTTTCTTTTTCCTACATAGAACTATGTAGAACTTGAAAATCATACAAAATACATGTGGTTAAAGACAAACTAATTGAAGGTTAATGCTAAAGATTATAAAAAAAAAATTGTAGTCTTTAAAGTTTGAGATAATAAACTCAAAATTTTATTTTTTATGTAATAAAAAAAAAAAAAAACATTTTCTTCAATTTCATTGAATAATAAATTTAAGATCTTAAAAAATGGTTACTATAAATAATTTTTAAAAATAAGTGATTATTTTACCTTATTATTTAAGTTCTTATTGCACCCTTCAGTTTGTTTGTGTTATGTCTACCTCCTCTTCATACAGTAAAATTTTGTTTTGAGCAATTCATTTTTTAAGTTCCAACGAAAGTTTCAGATGGATTGGGTTAGGCCAGTCAATGTTCCTACATATGATAAGGGCAGGAAAAGTAATATCTTTGTGAAGTCTATTTATCGTCTTTATGCTACAGATATCCAAATAGTAGCACCGCAACTTCCCCACTCAACTGTAGCGGAAGTGACCCAAAACTATGCGTAAACAAGAAACTGACTGGTGTTATTCTTCCCTCCAATCCTTCCTATTTGGGGTTCTAGTGCTATGATAAGTTTGTTGCATGTCGTACCGCGGAGGCTATCTATAGCAAGTAGTCGCTCATTTCAAAAACTCACTGATTGAAATAGCGTATGTATAGAAATCCAATCAACTAAGGCCTCATGACTTATTCTCTGAATGGTTGAATCACTTTTCAAAGAGTTCTTTTTATCGGTTCAGACTTTATTGTTAAACTTAAAATTACAAGACAATTTCCTCGCTTCCAGCAATTATTCTTAACAAACTACAATACTAATTGGATCGTGACATTATCTTTGTTGAACAAAACCAAAATATATGAAATATATAAAATTTAATTAATTTTTTTTTACATATATTCTATATGTGAGTATAAATCCAAACCATTAAATATCAAATATGTAATTTATATATATATATATATAATTATTTTTTTTATACAAAATATAATTAATTTAATTTTTTATGTATATTCTTGTATGTGAATGGATATCCAAACCATTAAATATCAAATATGTAAAATTTGTTTATATATAAACTATATAACATATAGTTATTTTTTTTTTATAAAATATAAAAAACTTAATTAGTTTTTTAAATATTCATATATTTTAGCATAAATCCAAATTTGATTTTTGTACAATTGTATTTTGCAAAGTTTGCAATTTCTTTGGCATAATACATGCGATGTATGTGAGGTAGTAATTCCTTACTATGCTTAAAAGAAGAGATTTATTCTCCAAATTTGTCATGCTTCGCCAAAGTCATATAAGAAGGTTTAGGTTGGCCACTTGGAAATGTTCCCAAAAGGAAATCCAATATAAGGATCACTCATGTCCTCAGTATGTGAACCATGTTGTAGCACTCTACCTCATAGTTGTGGTTATTTTGATTCAAATCTCCTTAGGGTTTTACTGTATGTATCATATGTTTAGAATGATCTCATCGTGTATCATAACCATGAATTGCCTAGCTATCCTTCAAAATGACAAATCGATGGATAGTGAAAATGGATGAGTTGATTAAGCACCAAAGAAAGCACAACATCATCGCCCACTGAAGTTGATCCCGGCTTGCCTTTGGAGAAAGTAAGGCACCCCAGCACTGCGGAAACTAGAGGAAAGGACATTTTCCCCTTTCAAAATGATGCCACGGGTCACACCCGGTGCTAGATACAGCCTACGAGCTGCAATGCACATATTTGATTTCAGTAGGTGCTCCTTCAGCCCCCCCTCAGATTTTCTTGGAAAGTCGTTGGGCTCTATGATTGTTAGAACCTGGGCAAATAGAAAGCTAAGAGCTGGGGTTCAGGGGTGAACCACGATGATAGTGGGTAAACCAGAAGTGGTGCCTTGTTCACATCAGTCCAAACGTTCATGGATTAAGAAAGGGAGACACTATAGAAATTATTTACGCACACTTCTAATAAATTATGTGTATATTGTGGTATAGACAAGTAAGATATGGTAATAAATTATGTGCATATTTTGGTATAAACAAGTAAGATAAGGTAATAAATTATGTGTATATTGTGGTATAAACGAGTAAGATATGTAATGCGTGTACTCTTCCTGCAAACTAAATCTTATAAATCCATGAGAATGCACTTGTGACTCACCACTATTTTAGTACCCTCTGTACCTCCATGAAGAAGCCTCTGTACCTCCATGAAGAACCCTCTGCACATCTCTATCCTTTACACTAATAGTCCCTTCAGTACCACAATCAAGTTGTAGTGAAGTTAATGTCTCCTCCTTTATGGTCACCATGGTTTGTTATACTACAGATCACTGAATACGTCCAGTGATTCCATAAATTTTTTCCAGTCCCTCCATATAATTGACAAAATGTGAAGCAGAGAATATAGAAAATGGAAAACAAGAAGATGAGCAGAGCGCAATAATGTTGAGTGTATTATTTAGTATATCAGAAAAGGGAAAAGAGTTGAGCTAAATAGGCTCAAGCAAATTAAGAACATCAAGAAACGATTGTACAACTGGCAGTGTACATTCAGCTACTGTCGAGGTTACATATATAGTTAACACTCCCTCTTAAACTCAACAGTTACAAACATCAGCACTGATAATGCCCAAGTGTTGTCTCTGAAAATCAAAAATGGATTTTCTTAGTGGATTTGTAAAAATATATGCGAGTTGTTCTCGTGAGCCACATAATTGAAGTGCAATGTCACCATTATTGACTAGCTCGCGTATGAAGTGAAAACGAGTGTCAATATGCTTGTTTTTCTTGTGAAACACGTGGTTTTTGGATAAAGCAATTGGTGATGTGTTATCACAGAAGATAGGAGTTGGCTCTTTTTTTGTATGTGACATATAATTCAATATTCTTCTCAGAGTCACAGCTTGACGGGAAGTTGAGGTAGCAACAACATACTCTGCCTCTGTAGAAGATATTGAGACTTCGGGTTGCTTTTTTTATGCCCAATAAATCAGGTTTGTGCCTAGGCGAAAAGCATGTCCCGAGGTGCTTTTCCTGTCATCTAGGTTGCCTGCAAAGTCACTATCTGTGTAACCAGAGAGATGATTATCATCAGACTGAGTGTACCATAAGACAAAATTGAGAGTGTCTGCAACATATCTCTGAATCCTTTCTGCCATCTTCTAGTAAGAATCTTTGGGGGATTCCATGAACCTAGAAACAAAGCTGGCTGCATACATAATATCAGGCCTAGTTGTTGTAAGATACAACAAACTTCCTAATAAACTTTTGTACATGGTAGAATCCATTGTAGGGCCTTCATCTTGCTTGCTCAATTTTGTGCCTAGGGGTATAGGGGTTTCTACTGGATTGCAGTCTTCCATGCAAAATCTTTTGATGATGTCTGTTGCATACTTTTGTTGATAGACAAAAATGGTTTTGGTTGATTGATCAACCTCAATCCCCAAAAAATATTTCATTATGCCAAGATCTGTCATCTCAAACTCAGATTGCATGGCATGTTTAAAACTGGTTAACTCAAGATTTCCAGTATATATCATGTCATCAACATATAA
>SNQJ01S0028356.1:45613-55928 GCA_010110895.2 Picea sitchensis
CAAGATTTCCAGTATATATCATGTCATCAACATATAAACATACAATCAGAATTTTATCCTGTTGATTCGTTTTGGTGTATAAAATTGGCTCATTTTGGCTTCTGCTGAAACCACTAGTGATCAAGTAAGTGTCAATTCTATTGTACCAAGCTCTTGGATCTTGCTTTAAGCCATACAAGGCTTTCTTCAACCGATACACTTTGGTCGACCGCTCTTTGACTTGAAATCCAGGTGGATGATCCACATAGACCTCTTCTTCTAGGACACCATTCAGGAAATTTGACTTGACATCCATCCGGTATACTTGTCATTTGTGTTGACTTGCTATGGATAAGAGAGTCCTTATAGTGTCCAACCTTGCTACTGGAGAAAAAGTTTCACCATAATCAATACCTAGTTGTTGTGAAAATCCTTTGGCAACAAGTCTTGCCTTGTGTTTTTCAATCTGTCCTTTTTCATTGAGTTTAGATTTGTAAACCCACTTGACACCAATACTTTTCTTGTGTCTGGGCAGATCAACAAGATCCCATGTCTTGTTCTTCTCAATGGAGTCAATCTCTTGGTTCATAGCTTGAACCCAATGTGGCTATATAGCTGCCTCTTTAAAAGATGTAGGTTGGCATGACAAATTAATGCAAAAAGGTTTTGTTGTTCAATGTCATCCAACTGCTAATGGATTTCTCTCAAACTTTGAGTTCTCTAATTTTGAAGTTCAGAGGATGAATTTATGCTGAAATTTGAGTTATCTTGAGAGCTTTCAAATTGTCCTTGTACCTGCAGCCTTGGAAGGGCAGGTTGAGGTATCGACTGTCCTGAATTTTCAACATTTTCAGGAATGGGAAGCAATGGATTTTGATTGTCCATTGGCTGATTTTCAGATTCGTTCCAGAATTGATTATCCAAAAATTTTACATCTCTGTTGAGAATCAATTTCTTTGATATTGGATTGTAGAGCCTATATGCTTTTGATGTTTCGTTGTATCCAGTAAAGATACATTTCTCAGTTATATCATCCAGTTTTTTCCTTAATTCAAAAGGTATGTGAGTGTGTGTTATGCATCCAACTGTCCCGAGATGTGAAACATTTAGCTTTGTCCCACTCCATGCTTCTTGAGGGACCTTCATCTTTAGACTGGTGGTTGGAGATATATTCAGAATATAAACTGAGCATGCTACTGCTTCAGCCCAAAACGTATTTGACAAACATTTCTCTTTGAGTAGACTTCTTGCCATGTTCATTATTGTCTAATTTTTCCTTTCAACCACTCCATTTTGTTGTGGAGTATACTTGGTTGTAGTTTGCATGATGATTCCTTGTGATTTGCAAAAATTTGCAAATTCTTTGGAGCTGTATTCTCCTCCTCCATCTGACCTGAGAGATTTTACATATTTTCCACTCTGTTTTTTAGCTTCAGCTTTGAATTCTTTGAACTTTGCAAAGGTTTCAACCTTGTGTCTGAGAAAATAGATCCAAATTTTCCTGCTAAAGTCATCAATAAACATTAGAAAATAAAATCTACCACCTATTGACTCTCTTTGCATTGGTCCACATAGGTTAGTGTGAACCAACTCTAAGTGTTGTTTGGCTTGAGTGGAGGACTATGGAAAACTAGTTCTCTTATGTTTGCCAAGAATGCAAGATTCACATGGGGAATGTTGCTCTTTGAAGACAGGGAGACCTTTGACCATGGAGTGTTGTTGTAGAAGACTTAGACTCTGAAAGGGTAGATGTCCAAATATGGTATGCCAAACCATAGTTTCATTAGGTATGGATTCATTGTGTGCATATGATTGGTTCAAATTTGCAGTTCTGGGGATCAGGGGAAACATCTTATTCTGAGTCATGTGAATTTCATAAATCAATTTCCTGTTGGGGGTTTTATCATATATCCTACCTGATGCTCCTTCAAAAAGTACCTTATAGCCATGTTCAATGAGTTGTCCTACACTTAATAGATTATGTTTCAAATATGGAACATGATAGACATTGTTTATGTCTTTCTTCTCATTTTGTTTAGCAAGAATAGGTACAATACCTTTTCCTTGAAATTTGACTAAGGAATCATTTCCAGGTGTAATATCAAATGAAATTGAAGAATCAACGCATGTGAGTAAATCTTTGTTACTTGTCATGTGATTGTTGCATCCACTGTCTAGCAACCAGAGATCTTTATGTTGTTCTTCAGTCTTGTGGCATAAGAGAAACATACCATCTGAGGTTTCTCCTTCATGATTCGAGACATGTGCTCTGCTTGAGAGATGATCTGCTTGCTTCTTCCGGCATTTAGATTCATAGTGACCATAATTTTTGTAGTAATAGCATTGTATGCTTTATTTGTCATTTGATCTTCTCCCTCTACCTCTTTGAGGCTGGAAATTCCAATTCTTGCTATGTTGTCTGTGACCTTGGAAATTCTGATTCTGATTATGTTGTCTGTGACCTTCATTTGAATGATGGTTACTTGAAATTCTCCCTCTTCTTTGATGACCTCTGCCCCTCCCTCTCCCTCTACTAAAGGTGAATTGAGTCATGAAGGCATTGGTTATTGACTCATCTTCTAGATGGAGTCTTGTCTCATGTATCAATAGAGAGCCCATTAATTCATCTGTTGAAAAATTTGACAGATCCTTAGATTCAAGGATGGCTATAACAACCATTTCAAATTTCTTTGGTTATAGGCTTCTGAGGACTTTCTCAACAATTCTTTGATCAGGGATAGTTGCACCAGTTAATCTGATCTGGTTTACAATTCCCATGACTCTGGTCATATACTGATCAATGTTTTCAGACTCTGTCATTTTTAAAGTTTTAGCGTGTGTCCTCAAGGTCCGTATTTTGACTGTTTTGACTCTGTCATTGCCTTGGTAAGATGATTTAAGGATGTCCAGGCCTATTTTGAAGTAACAACGCCTGTGATTTTTGAGAAAATCGAGTCATCCACTGAATTTTGAATCCAGAATTTGGATTTATTTTCTTTGTTTCTCTGTGTTGCCTGAGCAGTTCTTTGTTGATTGGTCATGGCAGCAAAGTCTGTTGGATCTGGTTCCACGTATCCAAGATCCATTGGATCCCAGTAGTCTTGTTCTTGCAAGAAGGGTCTCATTCGAAGAGACCAAAACTCATCAGTCTTTCTAAGAAGAATCAGTCCTTATGTTGGTCCTAAATTGCTCGAGGTGGCCATTGTAGAAGAAAAAAATTAAAGAACAAAAAATTGTTTAAAGATTTGCGTGTTTACTTGTTTCCTGCACGTAAAACTAGGTCTGTGAAGTTCTCTCAGTGACTTCGGATCGAAAAACGCGGGGTAGACCACTTATCTAGCTTCGATCTGGCTGGATCCGACTATCCGAGCACGAGATCTATGGATTCAAAGATTTGAGCTTTGTTCTTTAGCAACTATAGCCCCTCTAATGGCGGAATCAGGCTATATGAGTTTACTCGAGAGACAAAAGAAATTTACAGTTCAGCTTCTCATGTGACCGAGGGCTGAAAACCAGGCGCTCCGGGTCTTCGGACGTTGGGTGTTAAGACGCGTGAAGGTCTCAATTTCTCTGAATAGCTGAATAAGGTATGTGCTACAAAGATCAACGATCCTCATTGATTTGTGATCAAATGGTCCACAATTACTTTGGGACTTCGTGCCTTCAAGCTTTCGGGGCTCTGAGGGATATTCCTTTCTTACCTCGCAATCTTCCGAAATCGCAAACTTCCAGACACAGGGAAGAGATCGACGGTCTCAATTATCTGTCTAGATCTACGACTGAGAGTTATTTCGGGAGTTCGAGCTTCAGGGATCTTTCACCTCTTTTAATCCCAAAACTTGCGAATTGTTGAGGCGGCGAACTATCCATAGAGGTGTAGATCTAACGATCCTTAGGCCTCTGCAAGGAATGACCAAGATCTTCTTCGAAACTTCAGCGTTCGGGAGTTTCCGACTGCTAAGACGCGATGACCTTCGAAGTACGAATTTCTGAACTGTGATATATTGCACCACGTATCCTCATTGATGGATGGTCCAGTGAACTCCGAGCTTCAGGCCTTTGGGAGTTTGGGCTTCTCGTATCTGTCTTTCTTCTGAAGTGCTCCAGATCTGAAGTGTGGGATCGCGTGACACGTGTCCCTTCTAGCTTCAATGGACTAGATCTGCTTCATGCCTTGTGCCTTCAGATCTTTGATCACCTTCTTTTGTTGTTTCTTCCGAAAGCGAACCGGCGAAGCACTGATCGTTTGACACATGTCTCCTTCTTGGATCGACGGACATGATTTGTTTCTGACTTCAGCACTTTAGAAGACTTTGTCTCCTTTGCAACCTTTACACGAAATCGCCGAATACGGGAAGTTTCGAAGAACTTCGGTGGTTAAATCCCACACACCTTTTCTTGATCTGACGATTATTGTTGCTCTCGCCTTGATTTGACGGCTAAAACACGTTTTCCTTTTCTGCACACTCCTCGTCCTTTCCGAGCTTGATTAATGTCTCAAATCAGTTCACGAGGTCGATCTTATGATTGCTTTAGCTTATCCTTTGTTGCTTCTGCAGAATTTTCTCCCGAAAGAAGAATTTCACGAATTCTTTAGAAAGCAAAAGAATTTCACGAATTCTTTAAATACTCATGAGTCTTTAAGCATTGTGTCCTTTTGCATCTTTGCTTCCTCACGCTTTGTTGTCTCCAACAATCTTTTGAGCATATTACGGACTGCGTACTGTTCTCCAATCTCTATGAAGAATCTTGTATCCCATGCTCTCGTAGACAGTGTAAGCTCTGCGCTTCATAGGGTCGGGCTGCTCTTCAGACTATGTGAAGAAGTTTACAAAAATATTATAACTTGCCATGATTATTAACATGCAGCAACAAAAAGATTGAATTTATTCTCTATAATACAACACCCCATGAAAGGAAACTATCAAGGATATGCATTGTTGTTTCATATTTGTAACGTTGGAGGTAGTTCCATTGGGTTTTATGTAGGTAAAAATGTATTGATTTAAAAAATGCCACCACGTATACTTTGTTTTGCTACCTTGTTGGTCATTGAAGTGGGCCAACACCATGCCATTTCTAGGACTAAAGAATTCTGGTGCAACATACCAGAGAACCATGAACACCATTTTTAATGACATGAACACCATTTTTAATGACTTGATGAAAAAAATCCTTACCCGCTCCAGCGTTCCTTTTCACATTGAAAAATGGATAGCTCAATAGATCATCGCAGCCGCAAATATGATTGATGAGGGGAATCCGAGACTCGCCTGTTAAGATGTGGCTAGTAAGCTGGGAAACCTCCCTCCCGGATGAATATGGTGTGCTAGAGGCGTTGAGCTCATAACGATTCTAAGGTTCTCCCAAACAAAAGACATTACCTCCCCTAAAATAATAAACTTTAACAAAATTTCTTAATATTGTTTTGTTGTAGTAATTACTTTTTTTTTTTTATATACTATTTNNNNGTAGTTATATGTTGATTACATCGAAGTCATTTCCAAAAAAAACATATTCTGATAAGGTTCTGAAATTTATCAAATTTTTATGTCCTCGTTGATCGTTAGCTCTGCTACTCTAAAATAAAATAAATAGTGTACTTTTGATTTAGGGTGACGGATTTAGGACACCGTGTGAATGGCCATGGTGCAGTGAAACTGTTCAAGAGTGTTTTAAAAAAAATGTGTTTAAGTTTTACTCAATGAAAAAGGAAATGGAACTGGAAGGGGTTTGACAGCCTTTCGCGCACAGTTTTAACTAGAGGCAAGAGTACTAATCATCACTCTGTCGACATACCTTGAGCAACAACACATCGGCCAGATTGAGAAATTTCAAAAAGAACTTATGCACTGTAAAAATTATTTTAAAGCGCAAACTCTTTCATTGGAGGAAAACCCACAAATTACTGTCCTCAATGTAAGTGGCTCTAATCTGATAGCAAATAAGCCAGAAATGTTACACAAACATTAACCAAATGGAACGGGATTAAAGCCAATATTCGAACAATAATAAAAACCCAACAACTGGGAGAATGCTAATAAGCCAGAAATGTTACACAAACATTAACCAAATGGAACAGGATTAAAGCCAATATTCGAACAATAATAAAAACCCAACAACTGGGAGAATGCTAAGGGTTTACTTTTAGCACTAAATGCTTGCATGGGTATTCCAAACTCTGAAATGGGTTTCACTTGAGATCGACTTCTTGAGTGACAAAACAATATAACTAACATGGCACAACATCTATTCTTATGATGAATTTGGAAAAGACCATTTAAGAAATGCAAGACTTGGTTTGGAATCGAAATACAGGCTTGTTAAAATTTTATGATGTGACACACAATCATCAATGGAACATGTTTGTCCAATATCAGAAATCCATCACCAATTACAACAAATTATGAAACCATACATACAATAAAACTTAAATACAGTACAATATCAAAGGAGAATACTGTAACCAGTGAAGACGTCGAGAGTGTTCTTCTGCGTTGGTGCTCTTGAAGATGTCCTTCGGCAACTGGCGTTCCTTCTTCCCTCACGCTTGCTAATCGTCGAGACTTCACTGGTATCTCCCAGCCAACGCTAGGGGTACTCTTCTTCCCCCGATACGCAAAGGGGCCACACACACACAAACCATAAATTCTCTAGCTCCCAGCCGCCTTGCAAGGTAGAGCCATCACTCTCTCTCAAGCTGGGTATCCCAACTCTCACAAGTAAAACCAGTAAAAAAATTTGCAGCATAACTTTACCCCTAACCAGTGTAATCTATTTCTCATCTAGGCGACTTGTTTTATAGAATTTCTCCATGACACATTCCCCACTTGCACAATTAATTCGCTTTTTATTTAAATAATTTAGAATTATTCCCACCTTACACTTCTCACCCTTTCCCTAAGTTGCACAAATAATTCCACATTTTATTTTAATTAATTTCAATTTCCCTCAGTCTTCCTAAAAACACTCCTTAAATAACTCATAGTTGTCTCTTTATTCCCCTTATTTTCAGTTAATGACCGACACCTTACTAAATCTGAGTTGAGTTAAAATATGATTCTTCTCCTAGTTAGACTAGTGTCAACTAGACTCTAGATACCTTTCTATGCATACACATTTTTTCAGCTTTATTAATTTCTTATCTTAAATTCCAATTTGGTATTTTCTTCCACATATGTGTATTAAATGAATCTTTACGTTTATTTCATTTTTCTTAATTTCTTAAATTGATTTACCTCATCCCCTTTTTATTAAATTTGTAATTTAGTTTTAGTCTTCTTACCCAAACTTAGACTTAGGCTTAAATTTTAAATATGCTTAGACTTTCATTTGGGGATGTAAAATTAATAATTTCAATACTTAATTAATTAATTAAATCTGATAGTGTTTAAAGATTCTACAATGTTTAATTATTCGCTCAAGGTTTTCTAGGCCACCTAGATTCATTGACTCAAGTGTTACTTTCGTAACGTGCCCTTCAAGACGCACTCCGTGCTCCAAGGGTGCCACTCTTCTTTGACTGGTTTTGGTAATTTTCCAACCCTTGGAGTTAACACTCCATTCGGGTGACCTTGTGAGAGACTAAGGGCCTCTAAGGAATAAGGACCTTGCCTTATTGTGCGCCCCTTAGAAATATTCATGAGTGATTGTCTTAGTCTGCCCTCACGGTATCGTGGACCTCTTAAACTAGGTAATCCTTAACCTACAATTCGATCCACGGTGGGAGTGCTAGTAGGTTGTGACAGAGACTCTTCCACACCTCTCCCTCAATATCGGGTCTATGTGCATGGCTCCTTTACTCCTTATGTGAGTCAGATTAGCAAGCAATTGTCAACCTGCATCCATCAACGGAACATTGTCAATGATCCATATACAAAGTCATACTATAATCGATCATATGTCACACATGCATAAATGAAATAGTCAAACCAATACAATCCACTCCCTGACTCAATCCAGAGTCCAAGGAGGTCCATTGATGCCATCAACATCCACACTTTGTCAATGTCTTGTACACTCAGGGACAACTCATCAATAACATATGTCAATACACATATATCAATAACATCAAATCATAATCCATCAACGTCATCATAAGAATCCATAAGCGAAACAAACAACCATGTACTATAACCAGATCACTTACACACAAGTGTCCTCAAAGAATAAGTTGATAACATGTGCTCCCAAGAGCGGGATGTTACAACTCATTACCTTTCACAAGAGAGTCTTTATATGCTAGTAGAGGTCAATTGTGCGTTGATACTTCGTCTCCCTAGAACACGAGGTGCCTATGTCAGGGATATTGGAGTAAGCTCTATGTCAATTTCGTCATCTCGGACCAGGGTTCATTCTAGTCAAGCATCCCTCTCAATGAGCTCCAACTCTATTATGATATTTGGAGAAGTATGAGTCCTAAATGCCTTAGCAACAACTATTTCCTCTTGTTGGGCTAGAGGCATTGGAAGTCTATGTCTACGATGTCTACCTCTCTAACTCGCACCACCCCTAACCGTGACATCTTGCAAGAGGAGCTTATAGGCGCAATAAGAATTGTCACTCTCCCAGGGCCCGAAGGTAAAACCAAGTGACTAGAGAATCTGCGAGGAGGTCGAGGGGATCGTCGAAAGTGTTGCAAGATTATGCGAGCTACCACCTCAACATATCTTGTAACTCTTATGCCTCAAGTCATGGCGATTAATGTTTGCACATGCCTCTTTCATTCCCTGCCCCTCCACTCTTCGTTGTCCTGGTTGTCCTCTAGATTTTCCTTGAGCCAAACATCCCATGGTAATAAACCCAAATGTGCTCTATCGTTTCCATTTGAATGCACCTACAATTATTGGTGTATGGATGAAGGACCAAGTGAAGTCACGTTAAACCACCCTTGGAATCAGTCTTGTTCTCCCTACAAGCTACCATAAATGTTTTAACATCTGGAGCATGTGTGGAGTGAATACTCCCCATTCAAACCTCCCACGTATTAGGTGTCCACATGTGAGATATGGTTGAGTTGTTCGTTATGAAGGACTTTGGAGGGCATGCTCGCAAACTCCAAGGGAATTGTTGTCCTCAATCATGGCACTGAATAGCCCCCTATCACCCCATCCAGGGACATTTATCTTTCGAGTTAACAAAGTGAAGTATTCAAATTAAAGTGATGGATATTAGCTAGGTCGTCAATCCTCACTCTATAGCTAAAAATTATAGTTTAGTCATAGTATTGGTACAACATAAAGAAAAATGTTGTAAGTTATTATTTTTCGTTTAATGTAAAATGTTATAAGTTATTATTTTTCATTTGATGATGATGACGATGATGATTAACGTCCACTAAGACCGAATTGGTCTATCGGATCTTAAGAGGGCAAGTGATTACTCACGATTCTTTAGAATTTTGTTTCTGTGCTCGAAAAGAATTAAGAGAATCTTTCCAAGATCATAGTAGTTTTTTTGTGTTAAGAGTTTAGGAAGGTTGGTAGTGTGACAAATATTTTGAAAATGAGATCTAATCTAGGTATAGGGTGGACAATCTAAGAGAAAGTACTTTTCATCTTCAACCTTCTTAGTGTCACAAAGGTAACACAATCTTTCATGCCATGGTGTTTTAGGAATTGACCAATGCCCAATTTCACTATGGAGCTCATGAGAATTTGTTCTTATCTTAGCAATGTTTATTTATTTTTTACACTTGTCAAAACAAATAGATAATTTTGATCTTCTAGATTAGGGTTGATTACATCCTTATAATACCTTAATTTTCTTTTTTCCTCCAACTCTTTATCACACCACATTTTCTCCTTAAATTTTTATTTGATGATATTTTTAGTAGTATCTTTATTCTGCAAAATGGTGTCTTCCATGATTCCCCAATAGTTTATCCAAGACCGGGCATCTTTATGCCATCTTCGCTTGAGTCGATGGTAGTTACGACTCGATTTTGAAGCAATTTTAGGAAGCCTCTTGTATTCCATGTTTTTTAACTTGTTCTTATACATTAGGTATCTAGTCATAGTCCTGCTCTCAATGGGAGAGAGGTTTGCTTCTAAGAGGAGGCTGGGATAGGGTGTATTTCCTTTAATTTTGAGATTATAGGTTATAAAATTCTTTTGTATTTGTTTTATCTGTGTCCAGGATTCACGAGAGATACTACATCACCAGAATTCACATCCATAAAGAATAATAGGTGTAACAAGAGTCTCAAAGAGGAGTTTATTCTTATCCCAAATCCAAATATTGGTTGATTTACAATTGTTTTCAAGCCCACAATAAGCTTTCCATCTCCCAATAATCCTTTTCTCAATGTTATAATTCTAGTTGAGCTTGTGGTGAA